>JAVTVY010006123.1:0-41712 GCA_036873755.1 Hanleya hanleyi | reverse complement strand
AAAGAAACTACGATTACCACTGACGTGGTAGATATAGCGACATTCCGTTGTTGTTAAGCAAACCAGACATGAAGAAATTTGGAATGAAATTGGATCTTGAAAATGACATGGTCAGTGTTTTCGGAAAGAAAATAGAGTTGGAGAGCACTAGTTCTGGGCATTATTGTCTACCGCTCCAGGAATGAGAAGTACCACTTGAGAAAGTTCATATGGCACTGGAAGAAAAATCCAAAGCTGAAAAGGAGAAGATCGTTCTGAAACTTCATCGCCAGTTCGCTCATCCATCATCACGGAACTTGAAAAATCTCATGCGTAATGCTGAATCTCTGGATGAGGATACCTGTGAGGCTATTGACACTATTTCAGAAAGATGTGAGGTCTGTAAAAGATACAAAAAGACGCCCTCTCGCCCTGTGGTTTGCCTGCCTTTGGCTACTAGATTCAATGAGACAGTGGCTATGGATCTGAAGGAGTTCAAACCAGGGGTTTACTTTATCCATATGATTGACTTATACACCAGATTCAGTTTGGCCAAAGTCATCAAGAGGAAACTTCCAACAGTTATAGTGGACAGTGTTATCTTGACATGGATTGCATCTGGTTTGGGAGCACCGCAAAACTTCCTCATTGACGATGGCGGGGAGTTCTGCAACGATCTGTACAAAGAGATGACCGAGCAGTTCAATGTTGAGATATGTAATACAGGTGCAGAATCTCCATGGTCAAATGGAATATGTGAGCGTAATCATGCCGTGACAGATGCTGCAGTGGCCAAAATGTTGGAGGATGACCCTAAACTGGAGTTGGAAACCGGTCTGGCATGGGCCGTCAATGCCAAAAACGCCATGTTGAATCACAACGGGTTCTCCCCATTCCAGTTGGTGTATGGTCAGAATCCTAATCTGCCGTCGGTCATGACCAACAAGTTACCAGCTTTGGAGAGCTATGTTACAGGTGAAAAAGTGGCTAAACACTTGAATGCACTCCATGCCGCAAGACGGGCATACATCAAGGCTGAATCTTCCGAGAGGATTAAACGAGCATTGCGGGCTCAGGTCAGGGCAGTTGAAGAGGGTCGGCGTATTCGACTGATGAAACGGAATTCGACTGATGAAAACGGAAACTCGGTCGGTTATTTATTGATAGCTCGCTTAATACTGATTCGATTCTGACAATCTAAACTTTCCGGAGTAGCTGAAGAGATTCTCTTTTCAAATATATATAGTTTGATGACAAAAGTTTTTTAATTTTTGAGATAGTGGGCAACTGAAATTTTCGTGTCGACTTCGCTGAATTTTTTTCTGGACCGACCGACATGTGGTTTTTCTTGTCCGGAAAATTATTCCGTGGACTGACTGAAATACTTTTAGGTTTCCGGAACGCTCTACTTTCTTATGAATAAAATGATATTAAATATATGCATGTACCTTCTACCGTTTCCCTTAAAAGGGTTCGCTGAAAAAAAACGATTGAAAATCACAACATTTTCAGCTGAATCTGCCGTAAAACGGAATAGTGAAGCGAGTTAAAAACTCGGATTTGGAGACGGACTTCAGAAGATTCCGAAAATCCGGAATAAGGATCGCGGGTAAGTTTATTGAAAGATTGGTTATGTCGGTAGGTCATAAGTGTCAAATTAAATTTAAAAAGCATAGTTTGCACAAAAAATATCCTAGTTTTCAAATAAATGAATGTTTGTCATGCTATAACTTAATGTAAATGGAAATAGTATTTTTCTATGGTATAAATATATTTTTTAATTGATCATTAATTTGTGCTCCACGTCGGTGCCAATAATCTGTCCAGAGACACGGCAAAGACAGTACTACAGAAGTTCCAAGCCTTTACATTAAGTTATTACATGACAAAACATTCATTTATTTGAAAACTAGGATATTTTTTGTGCAAACTATGCTTTTTAAATTTAATTCGACACTTATGACCTACCGACATAACCAATCTTCCAATAAACTTACCCGCGATCCTTATTCCGGATTTTCGGAATCTTCTGAAGTCCGTCTCCAAATCCGAGTTTTTAACTCGCTTCACTAATCCGTTTTACGGCAGATTCAGCTGAAAATGTTGTGATTTTCAATCGGTTTTTTTTCAGCGAACCCTTTTAAGGAAAACGGTAGAAGGTACATGCATATATTTTATATCATTTTATTCATAAGAAAGTAGAGCGTTCCGGAAACCTAAAAGTATTTCAGTCAGTCCACGGAATAATTTTCCGGACAAGAAAAACCACATGTCGGTCGGTCCAGAAAAAATTTCAGCGAAGTCGACACGAAAATTTCAGTTGCCCACTATCTCAAAAATTAAAAAACTTTTGTCATCAAACTATATATATTTGAAAAGAGAATCTCTTCAGCTACTCCGGAAAGTTTAGATTGTCAGATTCGAACCAGTGTTAAGTGAGCTATCAACAAATAACCGACCGAGTTTCCGTTTTCGTCAGTCGAATTCCGTTTCATCAGTCGATTATCTGATCCCGTTGAAGATACCTTCGAACCCGGACACACAGTGTTTTATAAATGGGATGACAGTTTGCGTTGGCGGGGACCCGGACGGGTTATCGGACAAGACCACAAAATTGTTTTTGTCCGCCATGGTGACCAGTTGGTTAGAGTATCCACATGTCGTTTAGTGAGAGTGGGACTGGAAGGCCAGAAAGCTTCAAAGGAAACCAGTAGCAAACAGAAGCTTTCAGTATCTCAGGAAATTTTCACCTCAGATGAGATGGCTGGAAACACCAGATCGGATTCCTCACCACCACTGTATGCTCAAATGAAGAACCATAAAAAAGACAGCAATGAACAATCGGGGTCTGACCTGGAAAATGATTCCATTCTGGTGCCAGATCAAAATGAGTACCAAACTGACGACGTTGAATTCGAGCCCTGTGACACCCAAATAGGTGCACACCCTGAACCTGTTGAACGGAATTCTCATTGCGTAAAAGGACCAAAAGATCTTCCCAGAAAGGGAGACAATATCAAATACTGTATTACTGGAGCTGATTGGATCGAGGCCACTGGACTGGGGCGTGGTGGAAAAGCTACAGGCCAAAACTCATACTGGTTCAATGTACAAAACAAATCTGATGAGAAGAAAGTTGGCATTGACTTGAGAAAAGTTGATTACGAGTTTATGCCTGATACTAGTGCCGGATTTGAAGTTCCTGAGACTGGTAACCAGGATGGAGAACAGGTGTGTGTAGCAGTCCCTAAAACACATCTGAGTGATGATCAGATCAGTGAAGCTAAAGATCAGGAGTTAGAGAATTGGAAATCATTTGATGTGTATGATGAAGTAGAGGATCATGGACAGAAAACCATATCCACGAGATGGGTGATAACTGAGAAAGTTCTCCCTGATGGAACAACCGGTGCCAAAGCTCGTCTAGTAGTACGAGGATTTGAAGAAGAGGGTGAAAATCAAGTAGATTCTCCGACAGCAGCAAAAGCCACGTTACGTGTTTTCTTAGCAGTGTCCGCCAATGAAGGATGGAAACCTGAAACTATAGATATAAAAGCAGCATTTCTTCAGGGTAAACAGATAGAGAGAGACGTGTTCGTGAAACCTCCACCTGAAACTTTGGTGGATGGTCACATCTGGAAGCCGAAGAACGTGGCTTATGGGCTGGATGATGCGGCAAGAAACTGGTTCTTTAGTATTACTGAGGATTTGAAACGCACTCAGTGCAAACAGTCTCTACTGGATAAGGCACTATTTCGCTGGTACGAGGATGGAAAGCTGCAAGGTTTATTCCTGATGCATGTGGATGATTTTCTGTTTTCTGGCACACAGCAGTTCCATGCAGAAGTGATAGGTCCTATCTGTGAAAAATATAAAGTAGGGAAACAACAAGATGGCAGCTTCAGGTACATTGGTCTGGACGTCATCCAAGCAGATCAAGGAATTCTGGTGAAACAAGACGATTACATCAGTGATGTCCACCCCATGGAGATTAACGCCAAACGAAAACAGGACAGACACGCATTCCTTACGAGCAAGGAAACCAGCGATTTTCGGAGCATCGTTGGTCAACTCATTTGGGTCAGCACACAGACTAGACCTGATGTAGCTCATGACACCATGGTTCTCAGCATGGCAAGCAAACATCCTCAGGTGCAGCACATTATTGACGCCAACAAAGCCGTATATAAACTGCAGAATGGCCGCAGTAGTATCCAGTATCAGCATCTAGGCAGCTTTGGAGACTTCACCTTGAAGGTCTTCACAGACGCATCGTGGGCTAATCTACCTGATGGCAGTTCCAGTGCTGGTGGTCATGTTGTCTTCCTTGCGGGGAACGATGGAGCAAGTGCTGTTCTTGACTGGTCCGCCAACAAAATCAAGCGGGTAGTTCACAGCACTCTAGCAGCTGAAGCGGTTGCTATGCTTAATGGTGTAGACAATGCCGTTTACTTGGGATGTATTCTGACAGAACTGTATAAGGATGATTACAAGGACAACAAGATCCCTGTGTCTGTGTATACCGATAACAATTCCGTTCATGGAAATCTACATTCCACCAAACAGGTGAATGAGAAGAGACTACGTGTTACCATGGTTACCATGGCAGAACTGCAGGAGTTGATGGCTCAGGGTGAAATCCAGAAACTGAGTTGGCTTCCCTCAAAACAGCTGTTGGCAGATGTCCTAACCAAACGGGGTGTTTCTAGTGACGGTCTGCTTTCCTGTATCAACTCTGGAAAACTAGAAGTGTAGACTTTCTGGACACACTTACAGATATTCAATGTTCCTGTTCGGTGTTATATTCGCGTTCCTACTAGTTGTGTTCGTATGGTAGATTTGATTCTGATGTTGGTACTGACGTGTAGTAGCCTTCGCTTTCTATCTGACCGAGTGACGTGGAACTTTTCCATACACTAACACTCTGCCGATTCATTTGTAAACCTTTGAACATTTGACGTTGTCCTGTTCATCTTACTTTCTAATGATTATATGAACATTCTTCACAAAGACTGTATTTGACATGACATACTGTTCTTTTGATTGCTAAATCTCTTTTCACTTTTTCTATGTTCTGGGTACGATACCCGACCCTTATGGACCATCTTCCATCTGGATATCATTGGACATTAACTCATTCATTATTGGACAGTTACTTCATTCTGTTTCTTGTCACCTGTGGGTGATACCCTACTTCCTATATTGTGTTCACCACCCCGCCAATCTTTAATTAAGAAAAGAATTATAGAGGAGATTGTAACTATAGTTCTCATTAAACTATCATTTGATATACTTTCAGATTGGCGGGGCCCTTCATTGGTATCAGTCTGAATAAATATCATCCATCAGAAAAGCTTCCTTTCATTGAACTTTCATTAGAGAGGTAGTTCTCTCCAGCCTGGTTATGGATTACATTTCTTTTCTGTAATATCAGTGGGATTCACTTACAGATACTGAATAAACCATCAGAATATTAGGATTTTCAAATGATCAAATGACTTATTTAAAATGGAATAGTCACCAAAGATATGCCGATATAAATCACTGTGTCATATCTAACTGAAATTAGTAAATATTTAACAAATTTACTGTTGGCTAGAGCAGCTCCATGTATGATTGGGTCATCATTTATATGGACCTCTACAAGACACTATGCTACAGAGGACTCGGGACGATGTTAAAGATTATTACGGTTGGGTGGGTTCAGGTTCCTGTTGCTTCAATGCATTTTGCTGAGAAGCAACAGGAACTTGATAATGTGATGTCTAGCACTGTAATATCACTTGTCTTTATTTCACCATGTAAGCATTCTGTCTGTGTCTTGTGCGCTGTCCTCTGGGTTGTATAGGGTGGATGGTTCCATGCTGCTTCAAAGATTTCTTCTTTGAAGTAGCAGGAACACAACTGGGCTGGGTGGTGCTTAGTTGGTTCGTCGTGATATAGCTGAAATATTGTTGAAAGCGACGTTATATTCTATTCACTCACTCCTAAAGATTATTACATTCAGATGATATGTCTGTCTGTCACTGTTCTAATTGTCTGTTGGTCTTCCTCCTATACTTCAACACTGAACAAGCATAAGCATCATATTTGCATGACTTCATTCATGGAGATATAATTTACGTATCTTCTATCAATATTTTGCTATAGGTCCAGTGAAGCAGATTTTATCGTGGAAAGTCTGGGCCCCGTTGGGACGTCTAACATACTGTGCCTACCTGGTCCATCCCATGATCATCATGGTATTTTACATGAATAGGAGAAATAGGGTCCACTATACTGACATGGAGTTGGTGAGTTCTCTCTACATTAATAGGAGAAATAGGGTCCACTATACCGACATGGAGTTGGTGAGTTCTCTATACATTAATAGGAGAAATAGGGTCCACTATACTGACATGGAGTTGGTGAGTTCTCTCTACATTAATAGGAGAAATAGGGTCCACTATAATACCGACATGGAGTTGGTGAGTTCTCTCTACATTAATAGGAGAAATAGGGTCCACTATACTGACATGGAGTTGGTGAGTTCTCTCTATCAATAGGGTCCACTATACTGACATGGAGTTGGTGAGTTCTCTCTATCAATAGGGTCCACTATACCGACATGGAGTTGGTGAGTTCTCTCTATCAATAGGGTCCACTATACCGACATGGAGTTGGTGAGTTCTCTCTATCAATACGGTCCACTATACTGACATGGAGTTGGTGAGTTCTCTCTATCAATAGGGTCCACTATACCGACATGGAGTTGGTGAGTTCTCTCTATCAATAGGGTCCACTATACGGACATGGAGTTGGTGAGTTCTCTCTATCAATAGGGTCCACTATACGGACATGGAGTTGGTGAGTTCTCTCTATCAATAGGGTCCACTATACCGACATGGAGTTGGTGAGTTCTCTCTATCAATAGGGTCCACTATACCGACATGGAGTTGGTGAGTTCTCTCTGTCAATCTTTCCTCTAATATCCAATTGATCTCTGTATTGTTAAATGAGAAGGTTTTTTCTCATGTCGTCGTCCTGTATGACCGTCCGTCACACCTTTCTCGTTACCAAGATATCTGTAGAACGACTTACCCTAGGCACACCAAACTTGCAGTGCACATGCATATGTTGGTGACACAGAACTTTATTGAATCTGGACCCGATTGGTTGGAACTTTGGCGGCCGTCTGTAATTTATGCGAAACCATCACGTCTTCTCGTTACCAAGATATATTTAGAACGACTTACCCTAGGTACACCAAACTTGCATTGCACATCCATATACTCGTGACCCAGAACCCTATTGAATCTGGACCCAATTGGTAGGAAACTTTGGCGGACATCTGTAATTTATACGAAACCATCACAGCTTTTTCGTTACCAAGATATCTTTAGAACGACTTAAGCTAGGCACACCAAACTTGCAGTGCACATCCATATGCTCGTGACCCAGAACCCTATTGAATCTGGACCCGATTGGTTGGAAACTTTAGCGGCCATCTTTAATTTATGTGAAACCGTTAATCTTGTGTATCTCGGGTACCATTTCGCTGTTCAATGTGAAACTTGGTATAGATCAGCGATGCATCAAGAAACTTCAAAGGAATGACCAAACCAGTTTCCCTGATTCAGTGGGAACCTTGGTGGCCATCTTTAATTTATGCAAAATCTTTAATGATGTATATCTCTGATACCATTTAAGTGATCAATATGAAACTTGGTACATGGATACAACATCGATGTATCAAGAGACTTGCAGTGAATAACCACATCAGTTTACTCTGAGTCATGGGAAGGATGGGCGCCCATCTTTAATTTATGCAAAATCATTAATGATCTCTACCTCTGATATCATTCAAGTGCTCAATGTAAAATTTGATATACATCATCGATGCATCAAGAGACTTACGATAATTGACAGTTCTGGTTTCTCTGATTGGGCAGAAAACTTGGTGGCCATCTTTAATTTATGCAAAATCTTTATTAATGTATATCTCTGATACCATTTCAGTGTTCTATACAGAACTTGGTATGCAGCATCGATGTATCAGTAGACTTGCAATGACTACGCAAATCAGTTCCTCTGAGTGGCGGGAAGGATGGGCAGCCATCTTTAATTTATACAAAATCATTAATGATCTCTATCTCTGATACTCTTCAAGTGCTCGATGTAAATTTGGTATACATCATCGATGCATCCAGAGACTTACGATAAATGACAGATCTGGTTTCTCTGATTGGGCGGAAATCTTGGCAGCCATCTTTAATTTATGCAAAATCTTTAATGATGTATATCTCTGATACCGTCGGTACACAGCATCGATGTATCATTAGACTTGCAATGACTACGCAAATCAGTTCCTCTGATTGGCGGGAAGGATGGGCAGCCATCTTCAATTTATACAAAATCATTAATGATCTCTATCTCTGATACTCTTCAAGTGCTCGATGTAAAATTTGGTATACATCATCGATGCATCAAGAGACTTACGATAAATGACAGATCTGGTTTCTCTGATTGGGCAGAAATCTTGGTGGCCATCTTTAATTTATGCAAAATCTTTAATGATGTATATCTCTGATACCGTTAAGGCGTTCTGTAGGAAACTTGGTATACAGCATCGATGTATCAAGAGACTTGCGTGAATGAATAACCACATCAGTTCCTTTGAGTGACGGGAAGGATGGGCGGTCATCTTCAATTTACGCAAAATCATTAATGATCTCTATCTCTGATACCGTTCAAATGCTTGATGTAAAATTTGGTATACATCATCGATGCATCAAGTGACTTATGTAATGAATACCGGTTTCTCTGATTGGACGGAAACCATAGGGGCCATTTCTAATTGCAAATTTGTTTTTATAATCTGTATATATGTGACTTGACTGCTTGGTGTTCCTGACATCTTGGTTCAAATTGAATATATTATAAATGGCTGGAGCCCAGAGTTGAGGGGTTTTCAGATGCGCACTTTCGTATTTATTTTCCGTTGAATTTTCTGTGTGTTGATTAATTAAGTTTTGGACAATTTACACAGTTTGGCTGTTGTTGTTTTTTTTATATTTTTTGTTTTTTTTAAATATAGTACCCCATCCCGCAAGTCCAGCTGAATTCAGTTTTGAAAATTAGTAAATTGCTCCATCTTTAAGTGTACGTCCTATCAAACTAGATTTGAACCAAATTAAGTTGGAGCACTTCCAAAACCACTAGGAGACAAAATATTTCAAATAAAACCAAACAAAGCAGATAGGGTGATTTTTCCATCATTGACTAACTCATGACGGAAATAATGTGAAAATAGAAAGAGCTCTGTTTGTTTTCCTTTGTATTCAAGTAATCAACAAATTTTGTGTTATTTCCAGTCACCGAATGGCTACTAAATGTGAATATGACTTTTGAATCCATTACCCATGCATACTGTATTCAGTTATCTTCATTGTAATAAAGGTTTCCCCAAAGTTCAGTCTAACATGTCTGTTTTTATATCCATGATTCAAATTTGTCTGTTCCTTTATTTTTTTTTACAGAGTTTCATATATGTTGGAAATTTGACAATATCGTATGCCGTCGCTTTCTTAGTCTCCATGCTGGTGGAAGCTCCAATGATGGGACTGGAAAAGATCTTTTTTAAGAAGATGTGAAGATCACAGCCAACTGGTGGAGAGTTCTGTAGATGCATCAAACTTACCATTACTATTTAAATAGAAAAATACATATTAATTATTTGTAGTACAGTGAAACCTGTGAATACTGACACCTGGATAACCTGATCAACCTCTAAATATCAACATGTCCCAATACTCAAGTTTAATGTATTTTGAACCTTGGTAAACCAGAACTCCCTCAAAACCAACACTATATATAATCTGTTCCCAAGCATCGTCAGCTCACACAGGTTTTGCTGTAGAGGATTTCAATGTAATAAGGATGTAAAAATGTGAGGCAGTCACGTAAATAACCCCATGACATGCATGACAGTGGCATGATATATACCTTAATGGAATTGCCTTGCATAGCAGATCAGGGCTGCATCTAGCGCCAATTTAGTTCCGGAAACGTATGGGCGCTCAAAACATCTGATGCCCAAACTGAAATGAAAAAACCCCGAAAGTTTTGTTCTTGTACAATTTGAAAGGATTTCTGAAGGAAATACTCCTAGAAAAAGCTTCTGAGAGCCTCAATATCGATCTGATTGCATAGCTGGGTATTGAATTTTATACTAATAAACCTCTATTTTGTGATTGACCAAAGGCTATTTGCACCGTAATTCACTAACGAAAATGGACCCTCAATAATGAATTACGAATGGGAACTGGGAGTTTGGGATCAGAACCTGCAAAAAATTCCTAGATGCAGCCCTGCAGATTCACATGGGCATATTTTACTATTTTTGGCAACGGTTACTTATGCCATGATGCTAAAGTAGCCTGGTGATGGTTTTCAGGTATTCTCTTATATTTACTCATAATCTTCATCCATTCTAAACTGTGGGATGGAATTGTGATGAGTTTACAGAGATTCATCATGACACATTTAACAAGACAATCATTACTACATCCAAAGTTTTAGCTTTATTGCATGAAAATGTCATATGGTGTGTATATATGTTCATTTATTTTTACAATAACTCTCATATAGAAAGCATTATCTTTTTGTTCAGTTTTCAGCATCCATATTGGAAAAGACCTGAACCTCCACATTTGCATGGATGCAAATATACCGTTAAAAAGTACTTAACGATGGAGTTTATCTATCACATATATATAAGAACTGCATATTTTAATCATATTCTATTGTTGGACAAATATACATTAAGTAAATTTATGTATACTATTAAGCTGCACAATTCATTTCTAATTGTATGTCTCGTATACTTCAGAATTGTACTGGTTATCAAATTTAGTTGATAGAGAGGGCTGTGATCTTAGGGCTGTTCCATTTAAAAAGGCATGGGAGGGGCGGAAGGCAGCTTTAAATTATGCCCCATCACCCATAGAAATTTATTGGCCTTCCCAATGTTGTAACATGGATAGAAGGGAATTTCCTCCTATGACCTATAGAAGAATATATTGAGTGCCTTCTTCCCATACCTTTTTAAATGGAACAGCCCTTATTCATCAAAACCCAAATACTGAATATATATTTTTACAGTTGCTCAGGTAAAGTGTATACTAGTGGTTTTATTCAAACATTACAATTAGCGTGACTACAGATATTGTATTTTGATATTGTGATTTTGATCATTTTATATTAGTGTTGTTAATGAAAGTAGTGCAGCTCATTTTATCTTCTTACATGTACTTGATCCTTTCTCCTTCAATTTTAAATGTTAATGCTATAACAAATTTTGTGAATGGTTTGAAAGTTGAAGCTCACAATGTACAGTTGTTGAAAAACTAAGTGTTTATCTCTGTGATATTTACAGAAATTGTTTTATTGGACAATTTGTATGAAAAGTGCTGCAATATTGAAACTTTGTTCCATTTAATTATGGTTTGCTCCTTCAACTTTAGATTTATTTGTTAATTTACAACTGAATCACGCTGCATGGTATATTTATGCCCCCCCCCCCCTCTAACTAGAGGGGGGGCATATAGCGATCCGTCCGTCCGTCTGTCCATCCGAATTTCTTGTCCGTGCGATATCTCGGTTAATAATTAATGGACAGGATTGAAACTTGCATGGTGCAGCATAGAGTTTTTTCCGAGTTCCGGTATCATTTTCAAGAGTTATGGCCCTTTTTCTGAAATCTCTGTGAATGGGACTTGTCCGGGCTGAATCTTGGTTAATATTGTACGAACAAGTATGAAATTTGCATGACATGTGGTCAGTGCCCCACAGTTGTGCAGCGTGAAGTTTCTCCCCGTTTCGCCTATATTTTCAAGAGTTATGGCTCTTTGTTCCTGAAATCTCCGTGAATTGGGACTTGTCCGGGCTGGATCTTGGTTAATATTGTATGGACAATTATGAAATTTGCAGGGTATGTGGTCAGTGCCCTGTAGTTATGCAGCGTGAAGTTTCTTTGCGTTTTGCATATATTTTCAAGAGTTATGGCCCTTTGTTCATCAAGTCTTTGTGAATTGGGACTTGTCCAGGCTGGATCTCGGTTAATATTGTATGGACAAGTATGAAATTTGCAGGATATGTAGTGAGTGCCCTGTAGTTGTGCAGTGTGAAGTTTCTCCGCGTTTCGCGTATATTTCAAGAGTTATGGCCCTTTTGTTTTTGAAATCTTTGTGAATTGGCACTTGTCCAGGCTGGATCTCGATTAATATTGTATGGACAATTATGGAATTTGCATGATATGTGGTCAGTACCCCATAGTTGTGCAGCGTGAAGTTTCTCTGCTTTCGGTTATATTTTCAAGAGTTATGGCCCTTCGTTCATCAAACCTGAATGAATGGGATATATTTATTTGTCCAAAGCACATTCCAAAGTAGATCACATAGGTCCTGAAGTATGAAATTGCCCCAAAAAGAGTGAATTGGATGCAAAATTCAAAGTTCACGATCGCTTCATAATTTCACCACAATATACTTCCAAGGAATGTAGGTCTCATAACCAGGTCACATTTCTGAATTTGGCGAAAACCCCGGGTGGAATATGTACATGTATTATGCGAGGCATGCCGAAAAAAGTGACTGAAACAGAATTTTTATAATTAGCCAAATTAGGCCTCCACAGACCAATACAAAACAGAACAATGGTGGAGCAGTGTCGGATTAAAGCGGAAGGGGGGGGCATACAATTGAGCAATCTCTGATTGCTTCCTTGCTTATTTTTTCATAAACAGAAATTTATTATACATGTACCGGTAACATATAATCCAATGAAAGACATTCAATTTGATCAGATGACTGTCCAATATCCTTCTTTTATTGGACAGCAACAACTGTATTTGACTGTGTGAAACCTATGTTGAAAAGTTCAAGTTAGATGATCGTAATGATTAGACAAGTCTGCAGCATATATTGGCTGTCACAGTTTTTATACGCCAAAAAATCGGATGTATTATGTGATGGCGGTTTCCGTCCGTCTGTCTGTCTGTCCGTCTGTCCATCCCTCGTGTCCGGTCTATATTGGAACAGTTCTCTATCTACAGTTCCAATTTTTGGTGAGCGGATACCCTACGGGAAGACGATGTGTCGTGTACAAAAATGAAGGTCGAGATCAGAGGTTAAAGGTCACTGGTTTGAAAAAAAGGAAGTCACTGAAGTGTTCGTGTCCAGTCTATATCTGTGAATGTTTTCTATCCACAGTTGCAATTTTTGTGAGTGGATACACTAGGTGGAGACAATGTGTCGCGTACCGAAATTGAGGTCGAGGTCAGAGGTCAAAGGTCACTGTTGTCTAAAAATCAGGAAATCATTGATCATTGATCATTGATAGTTTTCTATCTACAGTTTTAATTTTTGGTGAGTGGATATCCTAGGGGGGAACGATGTGTTGCATATCAAATGTAAGTCGAGGTCAAAGGTCAGTGTGACCGAAAAATCAGGAAATCATTAAAAATTTCTCATCTTTTGTGAGTGGATTCAATAGGGGGAAATAAAGTGCTGCATACCAAAAATTAGGTCAAGGTCGGAAGGTCAAAGGTCACTGACCCCAAAATCAAGAAATTATTAGAATTAATTTTCTTTTTGTGTCAGTATTACCCTAGGGGAATAAAAACCATACATTTAATAATTTAATGAGAGGGGTCTTTTATGAACTTCATACCTGTTTAATAACTCAAGAACAAAGGTTTACTTCATCACTTCACATTTTTCTTCCTTCATGAAAACTTTTCTCGCCGGACAGGAATCCATTTGAATGGAAACTACTATTTTCTTGTGTTTGACTATTGTCGATTTCAGTGTGGGATATGTGAGCTCTCGGCTCTTGTTTCAAGGTCACCTAGTTACATGTACCAAGAGTTAAGACCATTTTAGTTTATCATTCAATATAAGATTTGAAATATTTTACATTCTCAGAAGCACAAAATTGTAGACCTTTCTCTGGATTGCTAGCTACCAATTGGGATCAAGGCCATTTAACAACCTTGAAATTTGGACTGGTGTAATTCTAGATATACGGGCGTATATTGAAGCCCATTGGGCCCTTGTTTCATTGGTGTCACTCATGTCATTTCATAAAAAATAAATAGGTGATTATGTACACAGCTGTCATGTATCTGTTGTAGAGATTGTCCTGTGTAGAGGGTGCAGTGATTATTTATGACCCTGCACTGGCCTGACCCTGTTTGTGATAGAGGTAATGACTTATGTTTGTCACTTCACCTACATCCAACTAGTATCCGGATAGGTTTAACCTCCCAGATTTGTTTTACCCAAATACCTGTATATGTCACATTTGCAATATTTATATTTTCCTCTATGTCCGGTGCAACCAGTTATCACAGAAACTAGTGAATCGTCTTTATCCTTTCATTCTTTCACAAACACCATATTCTTTCTAACATTATAGAATCTATTTGCTTACCTGATACATGTATACCTATTCTCTCTTATACCAGCACATTTAGCTTACGATGTGATGAACGTACTTTTTATGTACTTCCCTTAGTGGGTCTGCTTTATTTTGGCATCATCGGATTGACTCTTGGTTTGATCCTTTGTTTCTTCCTACTGTTTCATGTGGTATTCAGTCTGTTTCAATATATTTGGATTTGTCTTTGGCTCTGCCACTGTGAGGTCATTTTGCTGCATGTTGCTCATTTTCGTGTGATACCAGTACTGAGATATTTGTCATTTGTATGTCCATGTTGCCCTTGCTGGAGCATTAATATTGACCGACTATGTTTTTATCCCCCCCCCCCCCTTTTTGTTTTTCGTCATGTTTTTACTGTTGCTGAAACAGTTGTCCATTTTTCTTCGACATATTCGATCAACATTACCTTCCTTTGAAAGGCGGTCTTCTAGTAACGTTCAATTAGTAATGTTCAATCAGTATAGTAACGTTCAATCCCTTCCCATACATTGTCTGTTGTTCCTTCACTGTTCTGTTTTCATCTGGGACTAATATTAGTCCCAGGTTTTCATGCACATTCTTCACCGGTGCAAGTATTTTCTGCCCGAATATGCCCTCTATATGTCTATCATGCTTGTTGAGTCTTACCTGTGATTGTCTATGCTTTATCGCCTATGTTCATTCATTACTGCTGTTTACCATTATGCTTACATTATATTGCTAGCACATATTGTGTCGTTTTAGTTTGCATAAGAAAGGATTCCATAATTTCACTTATGCTCGTCTGGCAATCCATTACATTCAATCCATGCTTTGTTTTCCTTTTCTTTTCCCCTGTTTATCTCCTTTCATATTGTGATTGTTCTGTGGTCCATATACGCATAGCCGTTTCCTTCCTTAATTCTCTGTGCCAACAGTGGGCGGGTCCCCTTGTTCATCCTTCCTCACGGTTTTCTCCCACTTTCTGTTTTGTTTTCGTGTTATGTTCCTACATGCGTCTACTCGCGCCCAACACGTTTGTTTTGGTGGTTTTTGGTGGGTTTATTTGCAGGCTGTGACCATTTTATTCTACGGAATATATTATGTTATAGATAATACACAGTACTTCTATGGATTTCTACGCTTATTTCTACAGAGTTCTATGGATCTATAGATATACTCGTGTATTTCATGTACATGTATTTCTTGACTACATTACGTCACACACAGTTTCGTTATCGTATTCTCTCATGTTACCACTGGTCAACCTAGCCTTCACTTAACCCCAAATAATAAACCATACATATATATTTATATTTTTATCTATGTCTTGTGTGTTGTTTCTTTCATGGAAAATTAATTATACCATTTTGGCTTTAGTCAAAATGGATAATTGATAACATGCAAGAAACCAGTACTAATCCAGTTAATGTTGTTCTATTGGTCCACATTGTTTGTTTGTTGTTGAACTCTAAATCTTTGCAAGTATTATGACGACCTACTGTATACATTTTATTATCTTGTTTGAAAGTAGCTCTGTATCTATCAGTCTTAGTGTTCACTGAGCTTCAAGGGCCTGTGGTAAACATCCTGTTTTAATTATCTTTGTGTTACTGTAATCTTTACTACTGCCACTTCCTGGCCAGACCATCCCCTATTTGACCTCCCAGTCCCCTGTCAAGAGAC
Source organism: Hanleya hanleyi (assembly GCA_036873755.1). Taxonomy (NCBI): domain Eukaryota; kingdom Metazoa; phylum Mollusca; class Polyplacophora; order Lepidopleurida; family Hanleyidae; genus Hanleya; species Hanleya hanleyi. The sequence goes on along the minus strand of JAVTVY010006123.1, from coordinate 25,608 downwards.
CACATGTTATCCATCTAGGTAGTTATTATATACACTGTTCTAGAGGGGGACTAGTCATTCTCACTGCATCTCTCAAGTTGTACAGACGGTGGTTAGACTGTTTGTCTCGTTAACTTTTTCACCCTCCCACCCTCCCCTTTTGTTCTGGCTCTCAGCCTATATAGGGTGGGTTTATTTGCAGGCTGTGACCATTTTATTCTACGGAATATATTATGTTATAGATAATACACAGTACTTCTATGGATTTCTACACTTATTTCTACAGAGTTCTATGGATCTATAGATATACTCGTGTATTTCATGTACATGTATTTCTTGACTACATTACGTCACACACAGTTTCGTTATCGTATTCTCTCATGTTACCACTGGTCAACCTAGCCTTCACTTAACCCCAAATAATAAACCATACATATATATTTATATTTTTATCTATGTCTTGTGTGTTGTTTCTTTCATGGAAAATTAATTATACAATGTTGAGTCCATGCAATAGGGAATTTTATTGTACTTGTATGTATTGTGTTGAAATAAAGCATGTTGTCCAAAACGGATTTTCAACATGTGGACAAATACAATAACATTCCATATTGAACTCAATATTATTAGTTATACCAGGCTTTTGAATGGGTACACAGACTGATATTTCGTCGAGAAAATGCATATTTTCACGAGGCTGCAGAACGAGTGAAAATAATGTTTTATGAGACAATATACCAGCATGTATACCCATGTAAAAGACTGATATAACAAATTTATCACATTGAAGAGTCATTTTTATACGCCCGCCAAAAAGGCGGACGTATTATGTGATGGCGGTTTCCGTCCGTCTGTCCGTGTGTCCGTCTGTCCGTCCCCCGTGTCCGGTCTATATCTGGAACACTTTTCTATTTACAGTTCCAATTCTTGGTGAGTGGATACCCTACGGGGACACGATGTGTCGCGTACAAAAATGAAGGTCGAGGTCAGAGGTCAAAGGTGACTGGCCTGAAAAACAGGAAATCACTGAAGTGTTCGTGTCCGGTCTATATCTCTGAATGTTTTCTATCCACAGTTGCAATTTTTTGTGAGTGGATACACCAGGTGGAGACGATGTGTCGCGTACCGAAATTCAGGTCGAGGTCAGAGGTCAATGGTCACTTGCCTAAAATCAGGAAATCATTGATAGTTTTCTATCTACAGTTCTAATTTTTGGTGAGTGGATGCCATAGGGGGAGACGATGTGTTGCATACCAAATGTAGGTCAAGGTCAAAGGTCAGTGGTACCGAAAAATCAGGAAATCATGAAAAATTTCTAAATTTTTTTGTGAGTGGATTCAATAGGGGGAAATGAAGTGTTGTATACCAAACATTGGGTCAAGGTCGAAGGTCAAAGGTCACTGTCCCCAAAATTTGGAAATTATTAAAAATAACTTTTTTTGTGTCGGTACATACATTAGGGGGACACGATGTGTCACATACCAAAATGTAGGTCAAGGTCACTGTGACCCCAAAATCATGAAATTGTTAAAAATCTTGATTTTTCTTTGTGTCCATTGATATATTAAGGGGAGACCATTTTGTCATGTACCAAAATTCAGATCAAGGTTAATAGTCAAGGTCACTGTGACCCCAGAATCAAGAAATTTTTGAAGATTACTTTTTTGTGTCCGTAGATATATTAGGGGGACATGATGTGTCACCTACCAAAATGTAGGTCAAGGCCGAAAGTTAAGGTCACTGTGACCCCCAAAATTATGAAATTGTTAAAAACCATGATTTTTTGTGTCCATTGGTACACTGAGGGAAGACGATGTGTCATGTACCAAAATTCAGTTCAAGGTCAAAGGTCAAGGTCACTGTGACCCCAAAATCAGGAAATCATCAAAAATAACTTTTTCTCCCAGTAGATACATTAGAGGGACATGTGCTACATACCAAAATGTGGGTCAATGGTCAAGGTCACTGTGGCCCCGAAATCATTGTCACATTTTCATATGCCTGTCGAAGATGAGGTCGTGTATGTGATATCTCTAGTTCCAAGGTATGATTGGTAACAAACTTTGAGTATATCATACTCGCATGGCGAAGAGAAGCCATACATTTTGAGATCAATTTGTCAACGGTCAAGGTCACACAGTCCCCCAAAACTGAATCAAGTTTTCAGAGTTCTCTCCCCTACATGTTTATGGCATTTGTCCTGTGGAGTTTGAAACAGCTACAATTTAGTTAAAATATTGTGAAATAAAAACCATACATTTACTAATTCGATGGGGAGAGGGGTCCTTGATGAACTTCATAACTGTTTATTAACTCAAGAACAAAGGTTTACTTCATCAATTTCTTCTTCCTTCATGAAAAGTTCTCTCGGCTGAAAGGAATCCATTTGCAGGAAAACTACTATTCTCCTGTGTTTGACTATTCTCGATTTCAATGAGATATGTGAGCTCTCGGCTCTTGCTTCAAGGTCAACTAGTTACCAAAAGTTAAACCCATTTTAGTTAATCATTCAAAGATCTGATATATGTTACATTCTCAGAAGCACAAAATTGTTGACCTTTCTCTGGATTGCTAGCTACATAAATATATGGTTGGCCATCCCTGCCAGAATTCGTCATTTAGAGGCTGCCTCTAAATAATATATACCATGGTATAAAATGCCAAGCCTGCCATAATTCGTATTTAGAGGCTGCCTCTAATTATTTTGTACCATGGTATAAAATGCCGAGCCTGCCATAATTCCTATTTAGAGGATGCCTCTAAATCGCCAAGCCTGCCACAATTCGTATTTAGAGGCTGCCTGTAAATAATATATACCATGGTATAAAATGCCGAGCCTGCCATAATTCGTATTTAGAGGCTGCCTCTAATTATTTTGTACCATGGTATAAAATCGCCAAGCCTGCCATAATTCCTATTTAGAGGATGCCTCTAATTCATTTTAGCCGTAAGTCATAAACAACTCGATGTCATATCAAGAATATTAAATTTGACCAATGAGTAAACTTGTAACAAGCGTAGAGATATGGCGCCAAATTTGTGAAAGCGCATATCATTGGTGGAAGTAATAAGAAGGCGAAAATTTACGACTTCCGGCTAAAATGAATTAGAGGCATCCTCTAAATAGGAATTATGGCAGGCTTGGCGATTTTATACCATGGTACAAAATAATTAGAGGCAGCCTCTAAATACGAATTGTGGCAGGCTTGGCGATTTACAGGCATCCTCTAAATAGGGATTATGGCAGGCTCGGCATTTTATACCATGGTACAAAATAATTAGAGGCAGCCTCTAAATACGAATTATGGCAGGCTTGGCATTTTATACCATGGTATATATTATTTAGAGGCAGCCTCTAAATGACGAATTCTGGCAGGGATGGCCAACCATACCAATTGGAATCAAGGCTATTAAACCACGTTGAAATCTGGACCAATGTAATTCCAGATATATGGGCGTATATTGAAGCCCCTTGGGCTCTTGTTTTAATTGCTTTAACATATATCACCAACCTAAAAGAAAGATAAACGTTGAACCATCTGGAGTCCGGCAACGATTCCTTTGATTCCTTTTCATCGAGACTTGTTCCGCAGTAAACAATAAAGTGGATGAAATACTTAGCTGACATTCAGACGTTCATGTTTCTGTGGTATAAAGCTTTTGATGATAATTTACTTCTTATCTTCATCCACGAATATGTAGTTTCCCCTCACATATCTTGTCCCAGTTGCAATAGGCTTACTCGTGCACACAAACTCGCTCAGACAAATCCGTCTGAAACAGTCTTTGCCTGGAGGTGTTGCACGCGTGTCCTTGACTGTTGGTATATGTGTACACACGCCCTCGACAGCATTGGTATACGAGAAATCTTAATTAGTATACCAACTGAGACTTTCAATACGGTCTGCTGCACTGGGGCAATTAACCAATCAAAACCCTATGATTTACTCTGAAATGTGATAATGTATAATAACCTCCTACTGTTGTCCTACTTTAATTCACCATCATGGGTATAAGAACCAGTCTTTTATCAGTGTGTAGAGGTATTGAAGTGGCAAGCTTCTCACATGACATACTTTACAGATGGATAAGGACTTGTTATCTGTTTGTAAAACAAGCTAAGTCTCTAATTTTGTAAACAGTGGCTATGATCAAAGTATATCGAGCAATCCAATTTTCATATGAATGGTTGGCCATAACTGCATTTGAATCTTCTACACTGATATCCCATTAACAGGTTAGGGAAAACCTCTCTCTAAAAATGAAGGTACAAATTAAGGTCGTTTTTGCTTGATATCTTTTGACTTATTCATCATAACGCTACAAAATCTTCAGGCGACTTACTTTAAATACGGTTGCTGGAACAGTGGTTTTTCAATGAACGTGTGCATAGTATAATTGTTAACAGAGAACAAAACATGTCTATTCTTATGCAAATTAGATAGATGACAATTTGTTTTTTCAATACCATCCGATGCGGATAAATATATCCATGGTCGCCTATGGCGGATGTTTCTATCTTTGATATATCATTGAATTTTTTGGACAAAAACGACCTTTTTTACCTCCATTGTTAGAGAGAGGTTTTCCCTAACCTGATTAATGAACTCCACACTGTCAAGTAAAGTCATGGAACAGGATTTATTGTAAGATATGCCATTGCACAACAATTAAATGACAGGAATGAAAAAGATGGACAATACAACCTTGTGGATTTTGCTCTGTCCCACAAGGTGCAGAGCTACATGTACATGAATACTAAATTGTACACTTACTGGTAGTACTGGTGCTAAAATCAACATCCTACCAAGGCATTGGTACTGGTACTATAATCAAGAGTACTACAATATCCTAGTACCGGTGCTATAATCAACGATATACTAGTACTGGTACTTTTGACTGGCATATGTTGTAAGTATATGTGACATGTGTGAGTCGTCGCACAAACAAATATAACACAAGTCCGAGATTGAGGGTGCGACTAAACTATTTAGAGCATTTCCACAAAGTGGATGCTCTTATGTTTTCATGAGAAACGGCTCCGCCGGATCCGCCGCCGCCGCCGCGACTTTAAACGTGAATATCTCTGAAACCGTTAAATATTTTCGGGTCAGACTTGGTGTACTATCTCTTTAGGCCTGGGAAATTTGTCTGGTTGTGTTTCGATACCCGCTGTTCACCACTAGGTGGCGTTGTAGTCAGAGCATAGGTAAACCTTTCTCTGACGATTTCGTCTGAACGGCTTGTCTGATTTCTTTGAAATTTTATTACAATGGTCTTGAACGATAGTCAATGTGCTGAAAAGGTTTTGGTGTAGCTGGCATAATTATAAAGGCAAGTTTTTTGCGTCTCAAAAAAAAAAGTTTTTCGTCAAATGAAAATTCACAGTTTTGCTTGGAGAAATATTTAAAAACTGTTCTATTCTAGGTTGCCAAGCATAAATATAGGATTGCCGACATGATAATTCCCTTTCCGTGCGAATCAAATTGCCATTTAAATGAAAAATCTCATTTATCTGACAATGTCAAAACCTCAATAACCATTATCACGATTAAAGTTTTTTCCATTAAACTTTTATGTGCCATCTCCCTAGGGCTTTAGATTTCACCCGCTTGTTTTTCGTGGCATTTGGTCATCACTAGATGGCACTATAGACATGAATGCAGGTAAACATGTGTAACATCATATCCTCTGAACAATGTGTTCGATTTTCATGTAATTCGGGTATAATGATCTTGCAAGATAGGCAAAGAACTGACACGATTTTGGTGGTGTTGACGAATCATGGAGACTCAATTTTTGTATTTCAAAATAAGATTTTCTTTTCACAAAAATGGAAATTTGCTTCTTAATCAGGGAAAAGTAATTGTGTTTTACTGAACATCATCATACCATGTCATAGCATTCCCAGTGTTATAACTTACATTTCTTGTGAGCCAAATGGCCATTTTTTTTAAATATATGAAATTCTCACGACTTGAGTCCATTATCTACATTCCCCAGGCCACATCTGTGGATTTAGCTGCATCATGTAGGTTGTTGATATTGTTTATCATTGGATGGCACGAAAGATAGTAAATGTTTTTAGCACAATTTATTGGCATTTAATCTGTTTATGAAGTTTATTATAGTCAGACAAAGGCCTGAAAGTTTTTGTTTTTTTTGATTGAAATTGAAGGACCACCTCTCATACGGATTTTGCAGCCCATCAACATAATGTTTGATTTATATCTCCTTATACAGTCTTTTTTCAATTACTAATTTTATTAACAGTATGGTCTTAAAATGGATTGAAAGGACATTGGTGCTGTTAGCGCGGGCATAATCATGTGGCATAGGGTAAAGTCCGCTAAATACATCCTAGTCTAGGCTGCAGGAGTGGATGGTCAGTATGGAGAATTTAAGGATTCAAGTGAGCTTGAACTCAGGGCATTATATTCTGCTCTACCTGTCAGGCCTCATATTGAGGCCTGTAGGTTGACTTTTCTGGTAATAAAACCTGTAATGGTTCACTTATTGCATAATGCAATTTACATAAGTGGACTAGTACACCCCTTGTGTCAACAAAGTAAACACTTCATTTCCAGAATTAGTGTCATTTCTCTCTCCATTACTGATATAAATAATTTGATCCTGTTCCCAAGTCCATTTCTTTATCTCCAGTGGCTGTGAAGGCTTGGGCTTCCAGATGTCTGGGGATGCATTCTGGCCAGTTTTCAATGAATAAAATCACAAATTATCACCCAGTTAATGCTTTTGAACATACTGTTGCATTTTGACAGCATAATTACAAATGCTGATAATTATTTCTTGAGCTGAAAAAGTAGAAAGATTTTTGAAGTGAAACTAATCAGGGTTCATACGCCTCCTGGAAAGTCCTTAGAACTCCTGGAATTTGATTGATTACCTGGAAAGTCGTGGAAAAGGCTTAAAAATAAAGCCAAACTCCTGGAATATCCTGGAAAAACTGCACTCTTTTCTTCTGAGAGAACCAGCGATATGATGATCTGCCAAAATTTGTTCCTGACCTTGGTTAATTTGATTATCTTTGTTGCGAGTTATTGTAGTGAAAACTTCTGGAAAATTAAACTTATTGACCTGGAAAGTCCTGGAAAACTCCTGGATTTTTTTCCTGCTGTAAGTGTATGAACCCTGCTAATACATACCTGCTATATGGCACAATCCACCTGGGAAATTTTTACATGTATATCTAATTGAAGTAATCCATTGGAACCACTGATGATTTTCCAATAATAGAGAAGAAAAGCAACTCCAAGTAGGGATGACAATTTCATTCTGTATATTTCACTGTTAGTTATAGTATCTTCAGCAGTGAGCAAAGTTACAAACAGCTCCATACGTGCAGTATATAAAGGCATAATGTGATCTTAGCCAATACACATTTATGAATAGGTGAGCCAGTAAATTATGTCATGCTATCATTTTCAGAAATTTGTTAAATGTTAAGCGATGACCTGATAGCGATCTACAAATGGTGTGATTCAGGTAATACAATACACACTCTAATTGATGAAAACAATACATAATCTTCTTATCTGGCAAGAACTAAGTAAACTGCACAAATGAATAAAGTATGGTGATGTAGTGGGTATGTACCTACATTGAATATTTCTACATGTCATGAAGTTTGGATAAGGACTGTCATTTTAAGATAAAAAAGGTATAATTTTCTTGGCAATCCACATCAGAATTGATGGAATCCTACAAATGTAACTCGCATGTGTCATAATTGTATATTCCCATGCGAGTTACAACAATTGTGGAGTGTGTATTGTAACACGTGCGATTCACATGCGAGTTACAACAATTGTGGAGTGTGTATTGTAACACCTGAATCACACTATTTGTAGATCGCTGACAGGTCATCGCTTAACATTTAATAATTTCTGAAAATGACGGCATTTTAATATCCGTCCAACTTGACTGATATAATTTACTGGCTCACTATTCATAAATGCGTATTGGCTGGGTCACATTATGCCTTGTATATATACTGTGCATATGAAGCTGTTTGTAACTTTGTTCAATGCTTAAGATGCTGGAACTAATAGCGAAATATATTAGGAAATTATTAAAAATATTTGTTTTTGTGTCAGTAGATATATTAGGTGGACACAATGTGTCACATACCAAAATGTAGTTCAAGGTCAAAGGTCAAGGTCACTGTGACCCCAAAATCGTGAAATTGTTAAAAATCATGATTTTTTGTGTCCATTGAGAAATTGAGGGGAGACGGTTTGTCATGTACCAAAATTTAGGTCGAGGTCACTGTGACCCCAAAATCAGGAAATCATTAAAAATCAGGATTTTTTGTGTGCTTTGATAGATTGAGGGAAGACGATGTGTTGTGTACCAAAATTGAGGTCAAGGTCACTGTGACCCCAAAATCAAGAAATCATTAAAAGTCACATTTTCATATGCCTGTCGAAGACGAGGTCATGTAATGCGATGTTGCGTTAACATTTGTTGTCCATGCGATAGCTCTAGTTTCAAGGTATGGATTGGTACCCCATACATTTACTAATTTAACGGGCAGAGGAGTCCTTTATGAACTTCACACCTGTTTATTAACTCAAGAACAAAGGTTTACTTCATCACTTTCTTCTTCCTTCATGAAAAATTCTCTCGTCTGAAAGGAATCCATTTGCAGAAAAACTACTATTTTCTTGTGTTTGATTTTTGTCGATTTCAGTGTGGGATATGTGAGCTCTCAGCTCTTGCTTCAAGGTTAACTAGTTATCAAGAGTTAAACTCATTTTAGTTTATCATTCAATATAAGATGTGATATATGTTACATTCTCATAAGCAAAAAATTGTAGACCTTTCTCTGGATTGCTAGATCAATTGGAATCAAGGCTATTAAACAACCTTGAAATTTGAACCAATGTAATTCCAGATTATGATATTTACGGGCGTATATTGAAGCCCCTTGGACTCTTGTTTAATGTTGGTGGGCCTATTAAACGCAAAATAAATTTGGTGTTTGTGTCCCAAATCTTCACCTGTTATCACTTAAATGCCAATATCCTCCATTTGGAGATCTCCTGCAAACAAAATTATCTCCCTTGATCGCTGCGTCGATCGTCCGCCAGGTGGCGTGCACTCCGCGCATGTCCATCACTCTTTTTCCTTGCAGTCTTGGTTACAAGACCTGTTTTTGAAGAGCTCCTGTAAACAGTAACTTTTGGTTGTTATAGACGCACCCTAGGGTTATTTTTTTGGTCTGTAAGTTCTAGTATGGCTAACGTAGTCACCCAAACTATCAAGAATAGTAAGAGATGTGAATCATGTCGTCAGTTTTGGCCCGTAAGGGACTCGCATGCTTTTTGTTTTAAATGCAGGGCACAGATTTGCTACAGACAATGTACCTGTGCCGAGTGTGTGAACTGGGACGACGCTACCTGGGTTAGCTACGCAACTGCTAGACGTACTCAACTATTGAGGGCTGCCGGTGACCAGAGGAAGGGACCTGCTGAAAAAGCAGAAGCAAATCAGGCCCTCATGTACGACTTATCGCTGAACGAAGACACAGCCTCAGCGACGACTTTAAGCCCGGAGATACCCCCCAGCGGCATAGTCCTAAAGTCAACAATACCTTCGAAGAACAAAGGACAGACCGGGCAAGCCCAAGCCACAGCGACACGGTCTACTCCTACTACACCGGCTAGAGTGCTGACACGGACTCTACTAGACAGCCCCGTCACAGTCATGGATCAAAGCGACTCCTCGGATAACAATTCACGTTTATCCAAGTCCACAAAGAACTACCGTACCCCGGAGACGAAGCCCTACACGGGACGCCGGGAATCGGACAAGCCAAGAGCCTACAGGGACCGGAGCCGTACCCCGGGAAAATACACCTCACGGACCCATCCAGACCGCCGTGACTCCGATACCAGAGCACAGCGGAAGGAAGCCACAGCCCGGAGCCATACCACGGCCGAGAGCCGTAACACGGACACACGGACCTATCCAGCACACCATGAAGCAACATCTGAGAAGTCACAGACTCAACCAGAACGGACTTATACAGATCACCGAGACTCCACATACAAGAAGTCACGGACTTATGAGGAACGGACTCAACCAGAACGCCGTGAGCCGGCCTCCACTTCAACCGGGACCCGTACAACGGAGCCACACCCCGGTACTACGGCAAGCAGATCTCGTAAACGAAGTCGCACACCGTTACAACACCGAGATTCCTACCCTGTACGTCATCATCGGGACAGGGACCGCCCCGTACGTCGGACCCCTTCACCCTTCCGGAGTCGGTACCATAGGAACCATACCCCGGAACCACCTTACACCAGACAAGGGAGAAGCCGTTCACCGGTTCCCCGTCGACAGCCACGCACGGAGCACCGGGATAAACCAGAGCAGCGGGATATACCCAAGGAACCTAGCTTGGTCAAGAAGCCCAGTCATCCCATTACCGTGGTACAGATCCCTTCACCGGAGACCCATGAGATGACACGACACCATTCTGCTAGTGACGCAGACTCGGATGCAGACCACGAGGATTACGCACGACGTTCCACTTCGCCATCCTCGTCTCATGCAGAGTCACCTCCCTCCCACCAGTCGGAGGTAGAAGACAAGAACAAGGACGGAATACCCTTTAGAGCCAGGATAGCAGCGGTACACACGCTGGTTCCAGAGATGCCCAAACCGACGGTCGGCGATGACAAACAGCTAACCGACCTCACCCGGAAACGGAGAAAACTTACAGCGGCAACTCTCTATGGACTGAACAAGCCTTCTGAGGAGGAAGATGCGCCAACCTGCGCACCATCTCCGGCATCAGCTACCCTGTATGAGACACTGGATCGACAGTTAAAGACTTCGAAATCTCTCCAGAAACCCGGTCCTTTCAAGACTTACACCCTTCACGGAGACAATTTACCATTCAAGACCCCGAAGTCGGACCCGGATCTTGACAGACTGTTGAATTTCTCAAAGACGCCAGCGGTGGTACTTCAACAGAAGCAGGCCTGTGCTGTGGAGGACATGATGCTGACACAACACAGGATTACATCTTACTCCGATTGGTTCCTGACGGCTATTTCCAGGGTGATTCAGGATCCAGACATAAAGCATAAAGATGGATCCCTGACTTTCTCACAACCCAAGGTGAACTTTCTCACAGCCTTTATCGATTCGATGAACAAGTCTAATGTGGATCTCATGGAAACAGGGGCGTTTACCTATGCTACGATGGTGCAGGCTCGACGAGCGGCATACCTTAAACATCCAAAGTCTGAGGTTTTGGAATCGGTGAAGAATGAACTGGCACAGCAACCCTTGTCATCTGAGTATCTCTTCAACCAGGCCATTTCGACAGTCATGCCTGCCGTCAATGACGAAAAGACTTCCCGCATGATCGGAGCCCTAACCTACAGCAAGAATAAAGGCAAGGGCAAGGGTAAAGGTCAAGGCAAATCGACCAGAGGAGGACGTCCTACGCAGCCATCACATCCAGACTCGAGCAGTCTACCCAAGCAGGACGGCCAACAGAATTTTCGTTCCTACGGGAAAGGACCATTTCGTGGCAGAGGAGGGAAGTTTCCCGATCGGGGCAGAGGGAAACCCGACCGTCGGAATTGACGGTCCCCAGCCTCAGTTTTTAACCCGTCATCATCATCATCCTTTCATCCTCCCAGATTTCAAGGTATTCAATCATCCGGTCGTGGGCGGACGTCTACAGATATTCTGGCGGAACTGGAAGCTTATCACAGACGACAAGTGGGTCACCAGATCACTCAGAGATGGAGTATTCCTCACTTTCCTAGAGTACCCCAAGCTCATCACCAGACCCAAACCATCACGTCTTCCAGTTCGGCCAGAACATGTACGGACATTACTGGAGTCAGTACAAGTGTTATTGGACAAGGGCGCGGTCAGGGAATTACCCGTGGAAGAAGCAAGTCCAGGATTCTACAGTCCTGTCTTCCTCGTGCCCAAGAAGGACACAGATCAGCTTCGCATGATTATAAACCTACGTCGACTCAACGACACTCTAGCGCCACCTCCACACTTCAAAATGACATCAGTTCCAGCATTACGGTCCCGCCTAAAACCGGACGATTGGCTAGCCTCCATCGACCTCCAGGATGCATACCTTCATGTTCCCATTCATCAACATCATCGCCGATATCTTCGATTCATCATTGCCGGGAGACGGTTCGAGTGGCAGGTCCTGCCGTTCGGCATCTCCATCGCCCCTTGGTGCTTCACAAGAATCACGTCACCTATCATGACCTTCCTTCACCTAAGGGGTATCAACATAGAGACATACATCGACGACATCCTGGTGTGGGGGTCAGAGAAGTCGGCACTCAAGTCCCAGATACAATTCATCATTCAACTCCTGAGGTGTCTCGGATTCATCCCACATCCAACAAAGTCGGAACTAGAACCTGCTCAGAGACGACAATACATCGGAGCAGTATTCGACACACAGAGTCAGATCATCCTGCCCCCGGAAGAACGTTGGATAAAGATACAGTCTATCATCCAAAGATTTTTATCTTTCCAATCACAACCCTTACGTCTTTGGCAAAGTCTACTGGGATTGCTGACATCAACTCAGGATCTGACACAGTACGGACGACTTCAGCTGCGACCGTTACAGTTCCACCTGCAGCCGTATCTACGAGCCTCGGCCATCAACCCCCTAGTACCAGTTCCTCAGCACCTCCATCAGTTCCTGAAATGGTGGCAGTCCAGGGAGAACGTCATGTTCGGGATTCCACTCCGCTGGTCACCATCGAACAAGAATCTATTCTCCGACGCATCACTCACGGGCTGGGGAGCCCATCTGGGAGAGTTAAAGATAGCCGGCAGGTGGTCTCTACAACAGAAATCTCTACACATCAATGTTCTGGAGATGGCAGCAGTGAACATGACAGTCCAGCACTGGAGCCCTCAACTGTTCGACAGCTCCTTGATGATCGCATCAGACAACACGACAGTAGTGAGCTACATCAACAAGCTGGGGGGGACGAAGTCCCGACTGATGTTCCAGGAGACATGGTCTCTTTTCACTTGGGCACAGACTCATCGGTGCCGGATCCGAGCACGACATGTACCCGGTCACCTGAACGTCATTGCAGACAGTCTTTCACGCCCGGACAAAGTTCTACAAACAGAGTGGCATCTCCACACAGAGGCATTTCGTCAAGTGTCATCGATTTGGGAACAGCCCCTAGTAGACCTGTTCGCAACAAGGGACAATACTCAGCTACCAATCTTCGTCAGCCCGATGCTCGACCCGCTAGCCTGGGCAGTCGACGCCATGTCAATCAGTTGGGACAACCTGATCGCCTACGCATTTCCACCGATAGCGCTTATTCAGGCAGTCTTGAACAAGATAACAGAGCACAGCAGTATCATCATCCTCGTAGTACCATGGTGGCCGAATCGCCCATGGTTCCCATCACTAGTCCAGCTACTAACCGACTTCCCTCGTCAGCTACCTCCGTGGCACCGACTACTAGACCAACGGCAGGGTATCCTACACCACGATCCACAGTGGCTCAACCTTCACGCCTGCAGATTATCAGGGATTCCCTTGCAAACCAGGGATTTTCAAGACCAGTTACAGAGGTGATGGCGACAGCAAACAGACCATCCACCTCTAGACTTTACCAGGCCAAGTGGGCTTACTTCCATACCTGGTGTGGGACCAGAGACATCGATCCCTACACTGCCTCTGTTCCAGTGATAGCTGATTTCCTATTGCACCTGCATCGGGACAAGGAATTCAAGTTAAGCACCATAGAAGGATACCGCTCTGCACTATCCCGAATCATAAGACTAACTTCAGGAATTGATATTGGACATGATATCAACGTTACGGCTCTGCTCCAGTCCTTCGCCTTACAGTCCCGCCGGACAAGAAAACTGCTACCGAAATGGGACCTTGGAGTTGTACTGAGTGCGTTTCTACGCCCACCATTTGAACCGTTACAGTCGGCCACGATCAAGGCACTGTCTTACAAGACAGTCTTCTTAACAGCATTCGCTCTGGCCACTAGAGTCTCCGAGCTTCACGCACTACAGGGTGTATCAAAAAAAATGTCCACCTGTGAGTTTTTATTTATTTATCTGAATTTATGAGTACTATATGTAAACAACGGACTGCAACACAAGAAAGTGGTCTTTATGTTGCATGATGCACAAAGTTTGCACAATTTCAAATGAAATTGAGTGAAATAATGAAGTTTTAAAAAGGGTGGTATCACTTCAAAATTGCACTGGCTGGCTTCTGCCATTTACACTGTGAACCACACAGCACGTTCTCCAGTTAGATTTATTCTTCATCAATCCAGTTTTGTATATTATTGTTTTTATGATTATGTACATGTAAAAGAACTTGATCTTGACATGTTCCATATCAATTCATAGCATGTTTTGTTTGTAATTGAACGTCGTTCAATTGTGCATAATAAGACTTGTAAAAAACTGCACTCTGTGCATAACGTGAAAAATCAGTGAAGAAACAAAAAAATTCATTAAATGAAGAAACAAATAAATAAAGAAAAAAGATAATGAAATAATGAAATGCTGCCATTAACAAATTAAAGACGATCATCCGATATCAAAATAAATTAATCTAGGCGTCAATTCCGACATCCACATTTCAGCCGTCGTGCATTAATGTCCTTCAACGTGAGCCCCTCGCAGCTGAACACAACGGCCTGCCCTGTCGCGCATCTCCTGGAAGGCTCTGCGGACCATTCGCGTTCGTCTGAGAGCTTGAACCTCGTGTTCAATTCGCTGGCGAAGGTCGGCAAGGTTGGCTGGGACAGTCTGGTACACCTTCCCCTTCAGATAGCCCCACAAAAAGAAGTCGGCCGGAGTCAGATCTGGTGATCGTGGTGGCCATTCAGTTGGATGACCCAAACCTGCCACACGTCGAGGGAACAGCTGTTGGAGACGCTGATTAACATCACGCGTACGATGTGCTGGGGCGCCATCCTGTATCCACCAGAGATGGGGTATGGCACCATTCCGTTGCTGTCCATAGCGGCCAACAAGGTTGGGGACAACATCCTGATTGACCATTCGCAGATAGGCTGGCCCATTCACATTTCCATCAAAGAAGATGGGGCCAATTATGTGACCATCCCCTACCATACCAATCCAAAGAGTCAAACTTTGTCGACTGATTGATACATCATAATGAAAATCTGGTAGATGACCACAGGGAGCATAATTCCGCACGTTCCACGTATTGACCCGTCCGTTCATGTGGAACACCGATTCATCTCCAACGAGGAAGTGCGTTACGAACCGGGGTTGGTGATTTTCCAACCACTGGCAAAATTGCAGTCAGCGCTGATGGTCAGCCGGCAACAGTTCATGGCGCCTTTGTATTCTGTAAGGGTGCAACACCAGATCTAAACGTGTAATTCGATTGAACGTTGCCAACGATACTTGCGGAACGCCATTCCTTCTCGCGCTGCTACCAGGATTTGCATTCAACTCGGCACGAACAGCGGCAATATTTCTCGCAGACCGAGCAGTCCTCGGGCGACCTGAGTTGCCGTTGTTTCTGTGTAGGCTAGTTGCATGAAGCTGGTATTTATGGACATTGCGCTTTATTGTCCTTGCGTTTGGCGGTTGACGCTGTGGAAAACGCTGTTGGAAAGCCATTATTGTGTCCCTAATGCTGTTTGTTTGGTAGTATGTTGTCACCATAAAAGAACGTTGAAATGAGGTGAATTGCTGACCAACCATGCTGATGAACACGACAGTGTCTTGCTATAAAATTTGTCTTGATTGGACTTAAAGCTCATAAACCGACAGTATTATTTGTGAGTAAAGGTTTCTTCGCAATGCATTCTCATAGCTGACGAAACTGAACTGCACTGTGCCCAGTTAGCATCTGTCTGACAGGCCACATTGAAGAACTTGACAGGCTATTGTTGAACTCGGCGCTAATCACACCCACGCAGTGTGTATGGCAGAAGCCAGCCAGTGCATTTTTGAAGTCTCACCCCTCGTTTTTAAACTTAATTATTTCAGGCAATTTTATTCGCAGTTGTGCAAACTTTGCACATTATGCAACACAAATATCACCTTCTTGTGTTGCAACCGATTGTTTACATATAGTATGCACAGATTCAGATACAAAAATAAAAACCCACAGGTGGACATTTTTTTTGATACACCCTGTAGAACGCAGTTCCCTGGCATGGACCGCTGGTTGGAAAACTATATCCTTCCGTCCGATCCCGGAATTCATCGCCAAGAATGAATCAACAGGTCAGGGACCTTGTGCTCAAAGACTATATCAGATTCCAGCACTTACAGACTTCGTGGGCCCACTGGAGAACGACAGAGTATTATGCCCAGTTAGAGCCCTACGATACTATCTACAGAGAACAGACTCTACTAGAGGATCTAGACGTCTCCTATTTCTATCATTACATCCGGGAGCATCCGCGGACATTACAAAGAATACAATTGCATCTTGGTTAAGGAAGACGATACACTGGACATACCAACTCGCCATCGATGCTCCTCCCCATCTGTCGAAGACATCATCTCATGAGATTAGAGCTATCGCTACGTCCTGGCCGCTCTGGAAAAACTTGTCACTGGACGAGATCGTCCAAGCCTGTGCATGGACTGTAAACTCTACCTTCACTGACTATTATCTTAGGGACATGTCTGTACAAACAGACAGGGTGACTACGTTGGGCCCGTTAGCAGTAGCCCAGCATGTAGTCCACTAATTCCATCAAGAAAAAAAGGGGGGGGGGCGCCGCTCAAGCAAGCAAGATCCCGACAATTCGGTAAATATAGAAGACATACCATGCCAGAGACGGAGGGACTTCAAGGCATCACGATGGCATCTGATTATCTAGCCAAGTATGCGAGCAAACGATGGAACAGAGTCCACCTCTCGCCGCATTACTTGTAATACCTTGAGCTCCCTACGCTTCTATACGACATGGGAATTATCAGGATATTATTAAGCATATTAGATTTACAAAATCAGAACAAGGCGTGCTCCGCTTAATCCAAAAGCAAGTCACAAGGCCGGCTACCCAACCTCCTCCGTTGGGAGTCTGGCATTTAAGTGATAACAGGTGAAGATTTGGGACACAAACATTAAACATTTATAAATAATGTTAGTGTTTGTTACCAAATCAAACCTGTTATCAACGTTGATTTGCCCAACCCATCCTCCCCTCTGTGCTCGGCCTTGACTCAAAACAGGTCTTGCTCAACATGGGAAAAAGAGTGATGGACATGCGCCGAGTGCACGCCACCTGGCGGACGATCGACGCAGCGATCAAGGGAGATAATTTTGTTTGCAGGAGATCTCCAAATGGAGGATATTGGCATTTAAGTGATAACAGGTTTGATTTGGTAACAAACACCAACATTATTTATAAATGTTTAATGTTGCCTCACACTGGGTTTCGCCCATTGGTGAAGGAACCCCTTCTCAGAGGTACTTCTACCAGTGATGATTCCTGATTGCTCATCCTGATTGCTCATCCTCCATGTGCCCCACACACTGTCCTGTCCTAAAAAAAATTGCCACCCCTAATAGGGAGTGTGCCCAAATTGGAGAGATCTAAAACCCTGTGAGTACCAAATTATGTGTTACAAAATTATCTGGGGAAATGCTCTTCGCCCGTTTTTCAAACGAGCTTTCATTATTTACATATAACCAGAAGTTAATGACTTCTGATATAACCCATTTATCTGATTTTGTCATAATATAGAAATATATATATATAGTATATACAGACGTGAATATAATCAAAACCATGTAGAAAAGATCTACAATTATATTCTTTGAAAACCTCCAGAAGTACTGCTGCTGCAATGGCTACAAGACACACATCAGGTCATACAATCCCCTTGCACAGGCTACAAGTCACACCTCATCAGGTCATAATGGTACATGGAGTTTAATTAAATCCAGATATTCTGGCGTGCTCCGAAAACTGGTTAACAGCGGACTTCACTCCTGGGGAAGTCGAAACGGAATCGTTTACCTTTTGCCATCGCCCCAAACCAACTGACTGGCCAGGCGTCCCAAGGAGTTGGATTTTTTGTTCGACGAGGTTTAAATTTTATCGAACGAACTGATTTGGATTCTACGGCAGTATGAACTCCCATATTGAACTAAGACGCACAAACTGTAAACCATTGATTATATGTTGTCTATATAGACATTTTTCAACTAGAAGTGCCTGGTATCATTCTCTTGAAGAATCTATCCAGCTTTTAGACAATACTAAAACCAATTGTGTTATCACAGGTGATTTTAACATTGACGCTTTTAAAATGACGGAATCTAAATCCCTCATTGAACTAATGACTGATTATGGTTTCTCTCCGGTGATTAAATCACCGACTAGAATTACAGCAAGTTCTTGTACTTGTATAGATCTAACATTCACGAACATGGACAAATTCACATCAGGTGTGGCGTGTGTCTCAGTAGCGGATCACCTGATGAACTTTATTATTCTGGGAACCAAAAAATCTAATAGAAACCATCGATTTGTGACTACTCGGAGTTTTAAAAAATTGAATGAAAAAGAATTTCTGTATGATTTATCTACAATTCCATGGAACACTATCGAAATATTTGAAGACATCGAGGACAGCTACAGTGCATGGAAACTGTTATTTAATGACGTTGTGCAACAGCACTGTCCGTCCAAACGTTTTAGGGCTTCAAGCAAAAAGCCAGCGAACCCATGAGTAGTATATAACAGCTAAATTGAGTAAATAGCGCTTCACTGCGCATGCGCAGAAAAAAAATGTGGCGGTATTGTGGCGGTGTGCGCATGTGTGTGTGTGTGGGTGATGGGACAAGATGGCGGCTGTGGGTGGTGGGACAAGATGGCGGCTGTGGGTGGTGGGACAAGATGGCGGCTGTGGGTGGTGGGACAAGATGGCGGCTGTGGGTGGTGGGACAAGATGGCGGCGTGTGTGTGGATGGTGGGTGGTGGGACAAGATGGCGGCGTGTGTGTGTGGATGGTGTGAGTGAGTGCAAGAATGTATTCATCCGCGGTGATGCAGTCATGTCTGGCGGTGATTCGGTCTCGGGAAAAAGCTTCCGCGGAGGAAAAGTAGTCCCTAGATAAAATGGTCCGATGGGGTCGAGTGAGGTATCAAAGTGAAGCGTAGGTGAGGGGGCATCTAATGGGCTGGGTGTGGGATTGAAATATCGGCATTGTGCGCATGCGCGGTGGCCGAAGGGTATGAAAATAGCCTTTTTGGAGCTAGGGGATTGACTACTGCTCCAGTGGGGTCGAGTGAGGTATCAATGTGAAGCATTCATGAAGGGGCATGTAATGGGCTGGGTGTGGGATTGAATTAGGGTGATTCTGCGCATGCGCGGCGGCCAAAGGGTATGAAAATAGCCTTTTTGGAGCTAGGAGATTGACTACTGGTCCAGGGGTCGAGTGAGGTATCAAAGTGAAGCTTAGGTGAGGGGGCATCTAATGGGCTGGGTGTGGGATTGAAATATCGGCATTGTGCGCATGCGCGGTGGCCGATGGGTATGAAAATAGCCTTTTTGGAGCTAGGAGATTGACTACTGGTCCAGTGGGGTCGAGTGAGGTATCACAGTGAAGGTTAGGTGAGGGGGCATCTAATGGACTGGGTGTGGGGTTGAACTATCGGCATTCTGCGCATGCGCGGCGGCCGAAGGGTGTGAAAATAGACGTTTTGGAGCCCCTAATGGTCGAATGGGGTCGAGTCGGGTATCAACGTGAAGCCTAGGTGAAGGGGTATTTGATGGCTGGGTGGGTGCATGTAAAATTTTTCCTGAAAAAAAAAAACGGAAAACGGACTTTATCGAAAAACCTGGGAAAATGCCTATATGGGGTATCAGGGGCGGCGGAAGGAGTTAAATATTGGGGGGGCCAAACCGGGGGTGGGACCGGGAGGGGGTGTCCCCCTCTCGCGAAATGGGGGGTCCGAATTTTTTTGAAATTTTAGCGTCCATTTAACGCATTTTAGAGCATTTCCGAGGCCTATTAAGGGTGATAATTCACAGCGAGTTTTCCTATTTTCAACTCTTCCGAAACTCTAAAAAAAAAAAAAAAAATCTGCTGCTCCGAAACTACAAAACCGAGGGAGCTGAAACTTAGTGACTTTAAAACTTATCATATTGGGGTCATTTTGGACCGATTTGCATATGATTATACCTCACTTTTCCCGAAGAATTCCGACAGCCTTCTCTGCATATTTATTAACTTGGCGAAATGTGCGAGCCACAGACATAACTTCGAGCCACAACGACTTTTTGAAGTTCGGGTTTCCTCGGATATCAACATTTGGGTCAAATTTCCCTCGTACGAAACTTCGCGCACGTCACAGCTGTTATTCATTTCTCGGAATCGGTTCATGGCATTTAATATTAGGCTACCCGTGCACATGCATAGGCGTTAGTGCTGAGCGAAATTATTATGGAGACCAAGTGGTTAAGCGAAATTATTGGGGGGGCCAAAGTGGTCCTTGGCCCCCCCTCTCTGAATATTGGGGGGGGCCTGGCCCTCCCTGGCCCCCCCGGTTCCGCCGCCCCTGGGTATGAGGGGTATATAGGTCGCCGGGCTTAACGGGGCTTGTCTATCAATAGAGTTATCTCCCCCTAGTTCCAGGGTGGGTGTATGTAAAAATTTTCCTGAAAAATACGGAATACGGACTTTATCCTAAATTACGGGAAAATGCCTATATGGGGTATGGGAGGTATAGCACCATCCTGGGAAACGTACTTCTATACATTTGCGGTAGGGTTGTGGGGTCTCGTTTTACTCGTCTCGTCATTTAGAACATGATAGGAAGTGTCCCCGTGCGAATCGGTGAAATTTTTGAAAAAATCACCGAACCCCATATAGTCCCATACTGAGGGTATAGGATCAATGTTTGTCCCCCTGGGAAACGTACTTCTATACATTTGCGGTAGGGTTGTGGAGTCTCGTTTTACTCGTCTCGTCATTTAGAACACGATAGGAAGTGTTGCGGAGCGAATCGGTGAAATTTTTGAAAAAAGTCACCGAGGCCTGGGTAGGCCCATAGGCCTATACTGCATGGCTATGGGTGTATAGGCCCATGCGGGGTGGACATGTTGGAGTCTAGGTGGGCCACTCATGGTCCAATGGGGTCGAGTGAGGTCTTATTTTGAAGCTCTCGTGGAGGAGCACTTGACTACACTAATGGTTCGTCCGTGTTCAATAGTCTGCGCATGCGCAGTCTGGCCGTAGTATAGAAAACAGGCATTTGGGTGCTATGTAGGGGTGTGTTTGGGTTAGAGATGAGCTAATCACGGTTCGAATGGGTCGTGTGAGGTGTCAAAGTGAAGCTTGTGTGGGGTAGTCAGAATGGTGTGTTTTTGAATGCATGTCGCGTTAATCTGCGCATGCGCAGTTGGTTGCAGTAAGTAAAGTGGCCATTTTGGGGCAGTGAAGGAAGGTATTTGGGGTCGAGATGGGCTATTCACGGTTCGAATGCGTCCTGGAAGGTGTCATCTTGTAGTTCTCAGGGTGTACATTCCGATTTGAGGGATGTTCGCGTCATCTGTGACGTCATCGGTGACGTCATCGGTACGAGTAGTAGCGAAAGTAGACATTTTCGGGCAGTACATGAAGGTATTTGGGGTCGAGATGGGCTATTCACGGTTCGAATGCGTCCTGGAAGGTGTCATCTTGTAGTTCTCGGTGTGTACATTCCGATTTGAGGGATGTCCGCGTCATAGGATAGCGCTTCACTGCGCATGCGCAGAACCTGGGGTGTGACGTCACTTCCGGGTTTTCACTAAACACTACCTCCAAACATAGAAGAGTTCCAATTTTTTCCCTTAGACGTCCGTATGTTCATCCTCCAAACCCACAAGAGTTCCAATGTTCAACCGCCGGGGTGTTTCCCGCCCCGCCCCAGCGCCCCGCAGCGCGCGCGCGCGCGCGTCATCCCGCGTCATCCCCGGCAGTGCGCGCGCGCGGACGCGGGTCAAAAGGTCAAAGGGTCACCTCCAGGTCAGACGGTCCAATGTCCAATGAGACAATGTTGCGGCATCGCTATAGTCAGAGCTTGGGCACAAAAAAGGGGATTCTAGATGAACCTGGGAAAGATGGGCAGTTCCATTTGGACCAATCAGCGGTCGAGAAAAAGAGCCAATCAGCGGTCGAGAAACAGAACCAATCAGCGGTCGAACAATCAGCCAATCGAATTGGGGTATTCACGGTGTGCTTTCGCTGACGTCCGCGCCTACATCTGGGTTCTTGTACACCCGGATAATGTTTTTCTGGACATGGATGGGTTACCTTTGGCTCCATTCTAGGTCACTGATTGGCTAATACGGTGTTCAAAGCCACTTTCATGCATTATGCTCATAGAACTTCATAGAAAGTCATAATCTATACGTGTTGGACGAGTCTCTTCACTCACCGTATACACGTACCTCAATGAAATGCCCGCTCCAAACCTAGACCAAAAACACGTACTTGGTCTGTAGGCTGATTTCATTGGCTCTCTATTTTTTACTATAGTGCTCTTGCATTCTAACCTTGATGGGTTACCTAGAACTTATACAACATAATGTATACGTGTTGGACGAGTCTCTTCACTCACCGTATACACGTACCTCAATGAAATGCCCGCTCCAAACCTAGACCAAAGACACGTACTTGGTCTGTAGGCTGATTTCATTGGCTCTCTATTTTTACTATAGTGCTCTTCATTCTAACCTTGATGGGTTACCTAGAACTTATAGTCATCAACATAATCTATACGTGTTGGACGAGTCTCTTCACTCACCGTATACACGTACCTCAATGAAATGCCCGCTCCAAACCTAGACCAAAAACACGTACTTGGTCTGTAGGCTGATTTCATTGGCTCTCTATTTTTTACTATAGTGCTCTTGCATTCTAAACTTGATGGGTTACATTTTGGCCCCATCCTACACCACTGATTTCAGTTTGACTGAATCTCCACATTGGGCATTGATGCATTAGGAATAAAACACACAAGACAGGGTTTTTTGGTGAGATCTCTTTTTTTTTTTATTCAGTGAACAACAACAACGTGAGAACAACCACGTGAAAACTGAAGCCCAGAACAAGGGGCTTGTAATTAACTGAAGCCCAGAACAAGGGGCTTGTACATTGAAGCCCAGAACAAGGGGCTTGTAAACTTAAGCCCAGAACAAGGGGCTTGTCATTAACTTAAGCCCAGAACAAGGGGCTTGTCATTAACTTAAGCCCAGAACGGGGCTTGTACATTGAAATGATGGGCGGCCCAGTCATAGACGAGTACATCGCGGTCCTCGGCCTGGGGTACTCGTCAAACATCTGTACGATAGTAGATAAGGGTCTTCCCCGGCATCGATGGTACAGGTAAAACAAGCAATATTGTCCGCACACGCCACTGGTCAGGCTTTGCAACGTTTGACTGTTCCAACACCACGTCTCTGTGCCTTGATCCATGAAGTCTGTTAAATCGGGATGGAGGGGTGGCAGACCGTACGGGTCAAAGTATTCCCCCTGCTGTTCTGTCAAGTACACGGCCACCCAGTGTTCACCGGGTCGATCCATCGGGTCCGTGTTGAGAACGTAAGCAGCAGGATACATACGGTCTAATGGAAACACATCTCGGGCGAACACCCCTTGAAAGACCCTACGTGTCTCTGGGTCATTCTCCAGCACGGTGGTTATCTGGTCTGTATCCATGTTAGGTGGAGAAGTCACACAGGACGTTGCGCGCCTTGTCCACTTGAATGATGTTGTCAAACTCGGCGTAGCAGATCACATTGACGGTGGTCGCCAGGGCTCGTGCAAAGTGGATTTCCAACCGTAAATTGCCTTGCTTGGTCGGGGCCAGCTGATGGTCGTTCTCTAAGGTGGGGGTCAGATCGAAACAGAACAACGTGTATCCGTTCCCGTAGTCCTCCCGACTGATCATATTCCCTTCGTCCTGGTTTATTTGACCGGTGGCTGTAAACCGGCTCTGATAGGCTCGAATGAAATTCCTCCGCCCAAAGTTCGGGGTTAAGGCCGTGGCTGGCACCTGTTGTCCATCCACATGCAGGGCCACAACATTGATGCCGAAATGTTTAAAGTCAAACGGATTCTCTGGGTAGGCTCCACTGAAACTGGTATTTTCCACACAGGCCAGGATCAATCGCTTGGGTAGTTCCCCAGGAACAGGTTTTCTTTGTTGGCGCTCATATTTCCAGCAGACACAGAGAACACTTTGGTTTGCACACGTCGGATAGGGTACTGGGCTGGTTTTGTTTCCAAGGCTTTGCATGTGTCCCAATTGAACGGCTGGATTCGGTTTCACTTTTCGGACATACAGGACTGCGTCTTGGATGACAATCTTATAGTCCGCTGCATGCCCCTCTACGTTAGTGGCCATCAAGGCGAAGGTCGGAGGCGCCCGTATCAGTCGGATTTTGATGGGGATCTTGTTCAAGAGGTACCGGTCTTGCATGAACATGTCTGCATGCAGTCGATCCATCATATCCACCGAGGCACTGTTCGCAGTGAAAGCCTTCCGTTTGTTATATCCCCCATTGTCCGCCGTGTCCATGTGCTCGGCCGTGTCCTTGTAGAATAAAGCGGTTGTCAGCTGAGATTTTTTAGCCTCTCGGCCATACGACAACGGTGTCTCGATGTAGGCTCGATAGGGGTACGTGTTGGTGGAGTCACTGATGAGTTTGTCGCTGAGAAAAATATCCACCTGCTGAAACATCGAGTGCAGCCAGAGATTCGTCGGGCCCACCGTTGCTTGGTCAGCGATTCTGGTGCCAGCTCCATTGGCCACCTTGGCTTTCACATACAAGTAGGTATGGGCTAAATCCACATAGGCCGTATCCGCATTACTGATGGTGAACTCGATGGGCCCGGTTTCGTTGATGCTGGAGAGCAGGAGATGCTCCACCCATAATCCTTGTTCGACACTGGTTTGTGTGGGCGGCACGGTCCACAAATCAAATTCACTGTTGGTGGAGGGGCAGGACTCGGCGTGGATTAAGGCCATGTTTTAAGAAAAGATATCCTTTGTCTTCTTGGATGTGCGTCGTCGCTGGGTCGGTCGTCGACTGGTGCGTGGTCTCGGTGGGGCAGCTCTTTTATTCCCAACGGTGCGTTGTGCTTTGGCCACCAAGACGCCTCCCACTTCTTTGGCCCGCCGTTTCAAGGATTCTTTGGGTGCCGTATCCCCCAAGACATCACCGGCCACTTGCAGTCCACTGCGTACCGCTTGTTTGCCCATTGCTTTCACCCCACGCGTCACCAAGGGCAGGAACGTTTTCACAATGTTCCCCAGTCCATGTCCTCGTTGCATGCGTGCACCGCTAAAGACCGGAAAGCCACCCCCGGCCTGTTGGGCATAATAGTCGGCATGGCTGCGTGCATCGCACTCGTAAGGTACTTTCATTATGCAAAGTAGGGAGCACGTGCTTGTCGAAAATGAAGTGTCAGCACCACTTTTCCTCGTTCGAATGCCACCGGTCGTCCCGTGTCATCTCTTATATCCACCGTGATCGTGTTGATGTCAGTTTGTCGTACGGGCAAGTAGAGCATGTGGGTGAAACTGTGGGTGACGACCTCCATACTTATTTT
>JAVTVY010006122.1:0-39097 GCA_036873755.1 Hanleya hanleyi | reverse complement strand
ATCATCGGTTCATCATCTGTTACAGGGAAATTAGCGAGCACGTGCTATCTCTGGGCAGGCAGTTTGTATTTGTTGTTGATGTACCGACGAGAGCTGCGAGAGATCAGCATTTTTTGACATGCAGCCTCCGTGTTTTGCTCGAGCGATAATCCTGTTGAACATTTCTTGTATCGTCTCTTTAGCGATGGCAGGCACTCCGAAAGGAAACAAAGTGGAGTTGAAAACCTTCAACAACTGGGGAACTGCCGTTCAACAACACATTGGTTTTACAACCGAGGAGACAGATGGTCGGCAGTACGTCACATTCGTCTGGTGCAAGCTGTGTGCACGGTATAAGACAAGATCACCGAACATCCTAATCTCCGCGAGGCGGGCAAAAAATTCCATAACGAATAGTAATATCTTGAGGCACTTTGAGGGAAAGACCCATGGAATATCCATTCTTGTACATTATGGGTCCCAGGTCCGAGAAAGATGAACCCAGTAAATAGATTTGATTTGAATTGTAAATTCTAAAAATAAACAACACCGTGGCATCACTGCAAATCAGACGAAAAATAGTATATACCAAGTTCAAAATATTTAGAATAAGTTACATACAGGTACATTGGAAATTTATTAAAAAAATAAAAATTACATAAAATTGATAAATATATTCCATTTAAATTATACTAAGTAATAGGTGAACAGAAAATTTGAAAAAAAATTCAAATCTGAATATAAACTCAAAGTTCATTATCTGTAAGAACTTTTTTTAATTTGTCTTTGAAATAATCATAGATTGTGGAAGATATTTACAATTTTTTTGGTTCATTATTTTCTAAAAAAAAGATAAACTAATAATTAAAATAGCTTCATTGAAGTTTTGTAATAGCAGTTTATTTTACAACATTTTATCACTCGTCCCAGCAGAGTGATAGCTCTCCCAGTAATGTTTTGGGTGAGCAATCGACAAGGAGGACGACCACTCCCCCAAAGCATTTCAGGAGAGTGATTTACAACTCGCCCTTCATTTGCTCATCGAAAAGACTGCCTGGTATACATGTATGCCTAAATACTATATAAGATGCATAATAGTGTGTGAAAATTATATGATTCTATATTTTCTGGAAAGTACTACTTAAGAAGTAATGGCGTGCTCGATGGTTATTTCACGCACAGGTAGTGTGGTAAAGTTTATACTTTAGGGCATGAGCGAAGCCCGTGCCCTAAAATTTATAAACTTCCCCACACTAACTGTGCGTAAAATACATTTAATCATTGAGCACGCCTATGAAAACATTATTTCTATTCTATTGCACTACCCGAATTGATTATCAGCAAAGATTATAATGAAAGGTTGAAAAAAGATTTTAGATTTTGGCAACTGTTCTCTCCTTTCTTGAAAATAACTCGTCCAATCATGTTCCCATCTCGGTTGACATCGTGCCAATGTCAGTCGACGAGTTTTTGTGATCTCTCAGACGGGAAGTGATACTGTCAGCTGTGTGGAAATTGCGTGAATATATGTATATTTGTGTCGCTTTGTTAATCAATTTCTCGAGAGAAACAACAGTTAAACTTGGGAAAGAAATTTCATCTTGTAATTTATTTGTTTGTTTTATTCGATTGTTACTTGTATGGACTTGTGAACTGGAATCTATCAAGGAACACCTGCACTTGACGCGTCTTCCTTCCACATAACATGTAATAAATGCATGGTAAGCTCAATGTTATTGACACAAGTGTTACAGAATACAATGTGGCAGATTCCAAGATAACCTGGTCCACCAATTCCTATTTCTGTCATTCCTTGACGGAATATGACATTAGTAACACCAATAACTTTAAAGATATCATAAACAAACAATGTTCCCTGTACGTTACTATCTAAAATGTGTCAATGAATTGCATAAGATGACGAGAGATCCTGAAGGATCTTGGCGCCCACCATTGTCCGATAATTGTAAGCTAATGAAAAGAGAATCTTTTTGTCCATTGTTACTAAGAACAAACGATTGATTTGTAATTTTGTTTGCAGAATTTCGAATTTGATCGAAAAAGATCGAAAAAGGGACACTGGAAATCACCAAGATATTATCTTTCTAAGTTTCAGGAGTTTCAAGATTTCTAGAAACTGCACTTGATGTCGGTTGTTATAGTACAAGTGAAATGAGCAAAGTTAGTCTGAGACTGAATGTCCGGAGGATCCTACGTCTTCGTTTTGTAGTATTTTTCTCTTTGCACGTGTCATCATTGGGTACTGGAAGTGAAGACAAATCTCTTTGACACTTCGGCATCATGAGCTTTGAAACATACTTAAGATTTTTTAATCAGGAATAAATGCTAATTCCTGCTCTGTTTACTGGGCTAGTTTGAGATATCTCCTTTAAGATACCATGCTCGAAAATAATCAGATGATACAAACTTAATACTGAAGGGATCCGGTCCGTAATGTTGAAACTTTGAAAGTGTCTGATTATCTCCCTTGGTTCGAAACATGCAGCAGTCTACAGTTGTCGAGTTGTGACATTGTGTCACAAGAGTAATGTCCCTTCATGTAGCCATGTAACTTGGATTTTCGAATTGGACCAAAAAGGGTATCTTGCACAACTAGGCCCCATGAGGAACCTGTGTACCAAATTTCAGAAAGATCCAGTAGTTCCTGAGAATTCACGATAACAATGTTTCAAGGGAAATTAAAGATGGCGGAGACAGGATTCTGAGTTGGGGAGTCCAAAAGGCCAGGGGGCAGGGGGCCGCCAGTGAGGCCCCTTCCTAGGCATGGGGTCTGGGGTCATTAATGCTCTCAGATCGAATCTGAGGCATATACAGCACTGTTTTGTCATGTGCATTACCAAAAGTCAAGCCATAGTTTTAAGCCTACAATTATGAAATAAATTGTTAAACTTTTTCTGCATATTTATAATAATGCTATTTTATTCATTGATTTTGTTTCTGGAAATAAACTGATGTTCCTTCATTGATCTAGAGTTAAGTTATTTCATTCTTAATTGTAACTAATTCTTCTTACCAATTTTCGTGTACATTGAGTTATTTTAGTCTTTGCTCTTTTATAATTGATTGCACAAAACTGTACAAACAAACTGAATGCATTAAATTTTATTTCACCCCTACTAAACTGTACAAACACAAACTGCATGCATTATAATTTTATTTCACCCCTACTACGAAAATGAATTGGTCCGCTTATTTGACTCCAAAGTACAGCCCATGCATGTCGACGGACGAATCCATTGTGCTGAGAAAGGGTGGACGAGTTAAAACCACTGGGACCGATTCAGTGTGAGTTATGCGTCATACTAACTTATTGTCGTGAAGACATACCGGAAATTACTGTTTCCCGATGATCAGCTTCCTGCCACCCCAAACTTTCGGCAATCGAAGCAGAACATGACATTCCCCGCTTCATGGAATCTATCCACGGGTATTTGGTAAGGCACTCTTTCGGGAAACGGCTGGCCCCAGAACTAATGGCATTTTCCTTTTTAACCGGACTTCTGTCCCTCACTTCGTCTTCTTCCTCACTGTCACTTCCGTTATCACTTTGTTCAACATTTTGCCTCGCGCAACAAGACGTGAACAACTTTGTAATTTTCTGCATGTTGAAAAGTCGGCACGCAAGAACTTGTGTGAGCTATGTTGTCTCCAAGCAGGGGTATCCATATGAAATATTATACGCTAATGACAGATGCAAGGCAGAGTAATCTGTGGCGGAGATTTTATAGGTCACGGAGATTTTTTCGGTCGGTCAACTCTGCCGAGAGGAATCTAAGACTAGGCATTGAATTAGATACGAATGCTGACGGCGGAAATATCAAAATGTCCGTTACGTGCAGCAGGGATTTTTATACATGTAGAAGGAGCGGAGAATAGTTTACGGCTGATTCAACCGAATCCCGTCAAGAACTTTTCCATGAACTTGTCGGAGAAAATATGGGCAGTTTGAAAAGACACCTGACCGTCCAGCAATAGGTCCACGGAAATATTAGGCCTTCCAAAATTCTCCAAAATTTTGTTTGGGCTGGACGGTTAACTGGCTAACTCTATGTGGCCACCTGGCGGCCATATTGGATTTTCGAATCGGACCAAAAAGGTATCTTGAACAAGTGGACCACAAGGGGAACCTATGTACCAAATTTGAGAAAGATCCATGCAGTACTTCCTGAGAAATCACGATTACAAAGTTCATGGGGAAATCCAAGATGGCCGCCTGGTGGCCATATTGGACTTTCGAAATTGACCAAAAAAGGTATCTTGCACAACTAGACCCCAAGGGGAACTTGTGTACCAAATTTGACAAAGTTTCATCGGGGCAATCCAAGATGGCCGCCTGGTGGCCATACTGGATGGTGGAATCGGACCAGAAAATATATTTTGCACAACTAAACCACAAGGGGAACTTGTGTACCAAATTTTACAAAGATCCATGCAGTAGTTTCTGAGAATTCTCCATAACAAAATTTCGTGACGAAATTCAAATTGACCGCCTGGTGACCATATTGGATTTTCCAATCGGACCAAAAAAGGTATCTTGCATAACTGCACCACAACGGGAACCTGTGTACCAAATTTGAGAAATATCTATCCTGCACTTCCTGAGAAATCACGATAAAGTTTCATCGGGAAATCTAAGATGGCCGCCTGGTGGCCATATTGGATTTTCGAATCAGACGGAAAAATGTATCTTGCACAACTAGACCCCAAGGGGAACCTGTGTACCAAATTAGAGAAAGATCCATACAGTACTTCCTGAGAAATCATGATAAAAATGTTTCATGGGGAAATCCAAGATGGCTGCCTGGTGGCCATATTGGATTTTCGAATCGGACCAGAAAAGGTACGTTGCGCAACTGGACCCCAAGGCAAGCCTGTGTACCAAATTTGAGAAAGATTCATGTAGTAGTTGCTGAAAAATCGCGAGAACAACATTTCATGGGGAAATCCAAGATGGCCGCCTTGTGGCCATAATGGGTTTTCGAATCGGACCAGAAAAGGTATGTTGCACAACTGGACCCCAAGGCAAGTCTGTGTACCAAATTTGAGAAAATTCATGCAGTAGTTCCTGAGAAATCGCGATAGCAATGTTTCGTGGAGAAATCCAAGATGGCCGCCTGGTGGCCATATTGGATTTTCGAATCTGACCGGAAAAGGTATCTTGCACAACTAGACCCAAAGGGGGACATGTGTGCCAAATTTCAGGAAGATTCATGCAGTACTTCCCGAGAAATCACGAAAACAAAGTTTCATGGGGAAATTTAAGATGGCTGCCTGGTGGCCATATTGGATCTTCGAATCCGACCAGAACATTTATCTTGCACAACTAGACCCCAAGGGGAATATGTGTACCATTTTTGAGAAAGATCCATGCAGCAGTTCTTGAGAAGTCGTGGTAACAATGTTTCATGGGGAAATCCATATTGTATTTTCGAATCGGACCAGAAAAGGTATCTTGCAGAACTAGACCGCGAGGGGAACCTGTGTACCAAATTTGAGAAAGATCCATGCAGTAGTTCCTGAAAAATCGCGATAACAAGAATTGTTTACGGATGGACAGACGGACGGATGGACGATGGATGACGGATGGACGGACGGACGAACGGATGCCCCAGACCACTGACGAAAAGTGATATGAGCAACCAACAATCTGTTTATGGTGGGCTAAAAATAAACAGATTCCCCTATGAATTATTTGTACAGTTTTCAGTTTAGCGGAACAAAACCATATGACATTAGTAACATTCGTGTTACTAATGTCATTTTTCCGTCAAAATCTATTTTGTATATGTACAAGAAATTTATTATAACACAAGCACTTGCATATGCTCAGTGGAATTAGGCCAAGCATATTGATGTAGCTGTACCATTGTCAGTGTATGACATCACGCATGCTGTATTATTGGGCCTTTTCAAAAAACTTCTAATGTCATTTCCGTCAAGAGAGTTTTGACGGAAATTACATTAGTAACATTTGCAAACACCCATGGTATCGATGTATTGGTATTTAGTACTCTGGCAATGGTACAGATATCTTAATGAGGTCAAGCTAGTACCACTGTAAATCATTAATTGAATAATATAATTGACATTTGTTTTGTTGCGAATATTGTAAAAAACATTTTGACGGAAATATGACATTAGTACAAATGACATTAATAACATTTACATTTCTGTCTCTCTATTATCTACAGATAAGAAACGTGCAGTGTAAAACTTTATATTCAGATATGCATACATTACGCAACATAGGTTGGTTTAGCAAACACTGTACAAGACCCGAGTTAGTTTTTTACCCCTCGGCCAACTTTGGCCTAGGGGTATTGTCGTCATCATGTACGGCTGTCCGTCCGTTCTTCCGTACGTCTGTACGTCCGTACGTCCGTTACCGCGATATCTACAGAACCGTTTCATGCATGGCAACCAAACTTGTTACATCTATTTATCTTCACGTCAATCAGAAGCCTATCGAAAATGAGTCATCTCGGACAATATTTTGCAGAGTTATGCCCCTTTTTACAAATAAAAATCCATTTATGATTTGTTATTGTGATAATTTCAGAACCGTTCCATATACAACATCCTAACGTGATACAGTTGTTTCTCTTGACCTGAACTAGATGCCTATCGAAAATGAGTCGTGTCAGAAAGTATTTTGCAGAGTTATGCCCCTTGTCTAATAAAATCCACTAATTCCTATGTTAAGTTTGCATATAATTTCTATATCATGTTTGTATACTATCACATTTATTTATTGATTGGATGACTGATTTATTGATTTATTCTCTTACACAATGCGAAGAATGCCTGCAAATCTGTTTTGAAAATGACACTAGATGCCTATCGAAATTTCTTTTGTCTAACAAAATCCATTAATTCCTATGTTAAGTTTGCATATTATTTCTATATCATGTTAGTATACTATCACATTTATTTATTGATTGGATGACTGGAAAACTTTTCTTTTCAAAGAAAGTACACTTACAATACCAGGGGTAAATATTTCTTCCCACAAGCCAATCAATTGGTAGAGACACCCTTACATTATAATAGCTGGGGTTCAGAGCCGAGGGGTTTCGATAGCGCAGCTTCATGTTTTAGAAAGGTGAGACCTCACCTTTATTATGGCATCTTAAAAATTTCTGATTTTAGGGTTGTCCGTAATACATGTATAAAAATAGTTTCAAATTGTTTATTCTTTCTCAGACCACAATAGTTATCCTTCAGTGGTTGACAGGCTTTGTAGGCCTATATAGTCACTTAGCATGTACTTGATACCTTACCTGTATTAAAAATACTCTGTTAATTGTTTTCCTTCAAGATATCAGATTAATACGCACTAAAGTATGGAAGCCTGCTATGGTCACTCTTCCAAAGATTGACCTCGGCTCAGAGAAATACAGTTCAGGAGGCAACATGTACATGTGTAAATAGCTGCCCTACCATAGTTCAAGGGGCTGTACATGTATCTATGCTGGGTCTAGTTTCTGATGAAGAAGGTCAGGGTAAATCCAGATCATCACATGGACTGGTGTTAGGGAATATATGTACATGTATGTAGTGACATTAATGAATCAATTGAACTTGAACTTAGAAATAATACTATCTGACATGTCTGAGAACTGAAATATTCTGAGATGGATGTCTTGCCACTTGTTGTTTCATGCACTCATGTGTTTTAATACTTGCATTCAGTGCCAGTACCGGGTGTATGTATAATAGTAGTACCACTACATATGGATCAGCTTGGTATTATGGCCAGTTAGGGAATATATTTACATGTATGTAGTGACATTAATGAATCAATTGAACTTGAACTTAGAAATAATACTATCTGACATGTCTGAGAACTGAAATATTCTGAGATGGATGTCTTGCCACTTGTTCTTTCATGCACTCATGTGTTTTAATACTTGCATTCAGTGCCAGTACCGGGTGTATGTATAATAGTAGTACCACTACATATGGGTCAGCTTGGTATTATGGCCAGTTTTTCATGTGTTTTGGGGGGGCTTTTTCAAACAAATATATACTATTTTGAATTGAAATTCTGGGAAAGAAATCTGCTACTCGGGAAGCAGCTATTCTTTTGAGTTTTACTATCTCCACTATTGCAGCAGTCAATCGATAATCTCTGAAAATGATACACGGGTATCACAATGGACAGTTAAAAAGACTATTTTTCCTGTGAGCCATCAATTACAAAATATTAATTTACAAATGGAAGTACAGTGCAATAAAATCTAGATTATGCAAAGAAAAATTCACTTGCGATGCATGGTATCTGTCCCAACCCTCAATCAAGCAACAGCGTTTATCTTCTGAACCACCTTTCTATATATGCCCATGGGCCTAGTTAAATATATATTCAATGTTACGAATGTGATTTTCCGGTGAGACGGAAAATTTGACGGAAAGCGGACTAGGTTATCGTGGGATCTGCCAAGTACTTCATAATGTATTGTGCGAGAACCTCTTGTAACCACATAATGGCATCAGTCAGCCTTGTCTGTTGAAGTATTGTATTACCATATTGTATTACCATATCTTTCTACGTGTAGAACTTTAGCCACTCATTATTCCGGACATTGTTTGATATATTATGTTTATTAGCAAAAGCGAAATTGCCGAATGAAATATGCTTCAGTAATCAAGCCTTTAATGCGGAATAATTGACGTCGATATTTTGGGCCATTTTGCTATACTATAATAACAGTGGGTTAACAAAGGTCTTAATGTAGATTCGATCTAACCAAATTAGTTTATTGATCCTTTATATTTCTTTGTTTCATCATTATTCTGGCTGCTGCATTATTAATGCTCAGAGTGTGACCCCATTTCATTTTTCCCGATAACGTACAATTGAAAAATGTAAACTTTCAGAGAAAAGAATCAGCCAAACACGATCTGGAAAAACTGAGACACCAATATTTTGTTGATAGGTTGTTCTACTCCGTCTGTGCAGTGTGAACAATTTGATTGGAAATTTGGAACATTTCTCGAATAATAAAGGTTTGAAAATTGAGTTTCATTTTATGAAAGGACAGGCATTTAAATTGGAATAACATCACACCTATCAATCGGACAATTATTGTCCCCCGATGTCCGAAGAGCTAAATGGGTGACTACTGCAGTTTTGGGGTCGGTCCTTCCGTCTGTGCGTGCATGCCTGCGTCCGTCCGTCGTCATTTCTGGACAGTAACTTGTAAAAAAAAAAGAAACTGAACGGATTCTTTTTAAAATTTGATATGTTGGTACCTCGCCTGAAGATCTTGCTTGCGATTGTTTTTTTACGTCGATCCGCCTTTAGGTGACGCCACCTGGGGGTCAAGTAAACTTTTGAAAAACTGAACGGATTATTTTCGATTTTGGTATGTGGGTGCCTCGCCTCCAGAACTCGATTGGGATTGTTTTCCACTCCGATACACCTATAGGTGGCACCACCTGG
Source organism: Hanleya hanleyi (assembly GCA_036873755.1). Classification (NCBI taxonomy): domain Eukaryota; kingdom Metazoa; phylum Mollusca; class Polyplacophora; order Lepidopleurida; family Hanleyidae; genus Hanleya; species Hanleya hanleyi. Next base: position 29,652 of record JAVTVY010006122.1, on the reverse strand, counting down.
AGCAAAATTAAAATTTATTTCCAGACAAAAACCTGTCCGGATTAGTACAGAAGCAGTAATTGTGGGTACGTTACCACCGGATCTCACTTGCGATTGCCCTCCATGCCGGGCACTGAACGTTACAATTCCAAGGCAAATCAGTTGTTTCCACGTCAGAGGAATTCACCCGCTCGTGTTTTTAATATATTCGCAATATCCCAGGGAAATAAGCTTTTCATAATATATACATGTATGCTGATCATGTTTACCGTTCTCACAATAACACGACAAATCCGCTCAGGTGGGTCACTTACGTTACCATGAAGAAGTTCAGAGTTAGTTATATTAGTATGAACATCCCACTTATGTGTTTAAAACGCTATAATTTATCTCGTGTTTTCTTCAGCAAAATAGCAATTTCCGGTAGATACTTCATGTAGAGAGCTATTGTATGGGTCTTTGTGCAGCTGAAAAGGCCCAAGTCTAGACACATTGTTGTCCCCAGACTTGGCTATTGTATGCATTGTCTCGTGATTCTTACATGGAGCATGAACCCAATTTCCTTGGCACGAGTGTTTACGCCAAAACGGACTGGCGCAGAACGAATCGTCTGAAGCAGTCGCTGGTGTTGAGTGCACGTCCTTGACAATGTTGGTATAACGCAGGTGACTGTTCGGTAGCGTTAACGTCGGGATACAGGATATCCAAAGCCCTAATCGAGCAGTGACGGCGCAAACATGACAAAGTGACTGCTGCTGCATTAGGATATTTAACCAATCCAAATCCTACAATTTACTCCGCAATGGCCACATCTGTCCCATAGGTAGACACCAGGCACATGAATAATAACGTCTTTCACATTCTCATCTATTCCACTTTCAGAGTTACGCCCCGTAAAATGAGTGAGCATGAGACGTTATGTAATGTGCACCGTCTTGAAAACGACCGGAGATGCACAGAACAGACTCTCAAGTTAGACGTTAAAGGGAATACGAGGACGGAGGTCCTGCCGCACGAGCCGTCATTGTTCAAAAGTTCAAACGATCAAGAAATGATCTATCAACAATTTTTCGAGCATTCACAGACTCTGGATCCTTCTAGGACGGACCAGTTGCCGAGTAAAGAAGATTTCTATGTACAGGTCTCGCCAGATATGCGGAGACAGAATGAACGTTGGCATCAGTTATCAGAATTCCCTGCAGATGTTTCGATAAAACACGAACCATCAAATATTAAATGGGAATATTGTGTGTTTCAAACGTCTGTAACATCGCCATCTCACGATCCACAAATTCCAGCCCTTCCATTGGACCTTTTGAAGACAGAAGACCAATACCGCATTAAGAGGATCAAGTTAGAGCCAAGCAGTACAGGGGGTGAAAATGATGATCCCTGCTCCAACAACACGGAGAAAGATAATGTAAGTAAAACGACAGTCATTATCACTATCAAAGATTAATGATCTGTATTGGGACAAAGCTCTTCAAATGGTTGGGCCTGTGTGGTTAGTGGGTGCAGCACATCAACAAAACGTCCTTTTGAAGGTTCGGAGAATTTCAGACTCTTTTGGGGGGCATTTACGACCCATTTCATAGCAATCACGAGCAGAAAGTGATGGAGCGCTCGGAGTTGCAAAAATAGACGGTTTAACTCAGTAAATATAAAACTTTTATGCTCCATTGGGCCTCTTGTTTTGAAAAATTATATTGTGGTAGTTCGCATTTCTTTCAGCGTACGGGTCTCTATTCTCCTGTAAAACCACCACCGGCACCTGGGATTGGTGTACTTGAGCCTTCTATCCCTTCGACATTGAATGGACATCACTCGATAACAAGCGAATATATGACGATAGAAGAAGATTGTAGTCATGGAGCTGGAGTTCTAAGCACATCCGAGGAGGCTGTAGGCATCCCGAATGTACCGCCTGAAGACAAAGAGAGAAGTCCATGCAATGCTACTGATCCTGACCGTAATGGTGTCGCAGACGTCAATCGCGATGCTTATCCTAATCGTGATGATGCCACAGAGGTCCATGATGATGTTGTTGATGATCATGGCAGTCCTGGTGATGACGGTGATCCTGGTCCAGATGGTGATGGCGAAAGTGAAGGTAAGCAGCATGATATATATATAATTTTGGTTCTTCTGTCCAAGGTAGGCTAATTAGAATCGGAAGGTGAATTCTTCGAGAATTTATTGCAGCCAAAGTGTGAAAGAAGAGAAAGAATATAGCACATCACATTTTGAGAGCAATAAAAATGGCAATATTAATGGCAGCTAAGGTACCTGATAATTGCAGGGGAAGATGGTCATTTGATGGGTGATGCATTTAACATTGTTTCTCTTTCAGATGCACACCCTCTAGCTGGGACAGATTCTCCTCAGCAAGACAGAAAAGGTGAGCAAAGGATGGGGAAATTATAAACACTTCTCAGTGTGATACTCCAGGGAAATCATCTTCGAGGGGTACAAACAAAACTTATGCTTTTGCTTATGGGCAAGTGATCATGATTTTATTTAGCTCTCTAAACTGCACATGAATGGATGCTCTCAAACTATTTTTAGATGCAGGTTCGACATAAAATAAACTGAAAACGGATGAATCATCTGCCATATTAGTCGTTTTCTGAAAAAATGTGGATATATCGGAGTTCAGTTTTTCGCATTTTTTTTTTATCCGACAACGAAATTTGTGCTCCACCATAATATGTTAGCATTGTTTTTGTCCCAAGGATCAAGGAGGAACGCTATTCATTTTGAGGTTAAAAGGCCAAAGATCAAGATCAATATGGTCCACTCACTTTGGTCACCATGAAAGTTATGTTGATGTTATAATACCAGTTCAGGGTTGTGGATTGGGGTGAAATTTGGGGTATACCTCAAACTCAGAGCAAACTGAATTTGATGTCTATCCATTCATCCGTTTGTCTGTCTTTTATATTTTGTTTTCCGGGTTATGGATTGCTACGAGTGGGGCAGAGACAAACCCTATTCATTTTGAGATAACAAATGAAAGGTCAAGGTCAGTATGGCCTACAAATAAGGAATTGATTATCCATGTAAGGTTTTATTTTATAATTAGAATAACTGATTGTGTCTTTCAGAAAATTTGGGACTAAGTAACCTTCGTCAGCTTTGTTGAAGACTTCCTGGCCAGTTATTCTGACCAGAAACTTGATATATTGAGAATGATTAATAGTGTACATCCAAATGTAGTTTTCAATTATTTAGGTACAATGTATCAACGGAAATTAATGTTCTAAAGATATCGATGTTTGATTGAAGGTTCGCTTTTCATTATATATACATATCGCATCAAAAACAGATGTATATCGGTATTGAGCTCTCCTGCACACACTTGTACACACCCTCTAGGATTTGTCTTAGCGCATTTCTTATGGATTCCAGTTTTTTTTTATTTGTTCACTGTAAACCTGCAGGTTGTGAAGATAATACTGCAGGTTGTGAAGATAATTGGATTTAAAAGAAAAAGAGTAATCTTATTTCTTTAATGCTATTCTTATCCCTCAGCCCGATTGGGCTAAGGGGTATTGTTGTCACCTCGTCCGTCCGTCCAGACTTCTCATCTCCCCCGAACTCAATATTTTGAGAACTACTTAAGGCAGGTCAACGAAACATCTGTGTAATATAGAATGTAATCTGTAGATGTGCCTTTTGTATGTTTCATTGGTCAGGTCCTCGTCTGTCTGTCCGTCTGTCCACTTTTCTGTCCGTCTGTATCTTAGTTTAAATCCAACATTATCTATTATGGGCCTCGTTGTGGTAAGTTTTTAAAATCTAGTAGTGGCCGAATAATTTACGTACTAATTTCCCTGTATTCAGAAATGTTTTCTCCGGTCTACTTCCAAAATATTCATGAAATGTTGCAAGCATTTTCCCTGATCTACACAAGTCTACATATTACATGCAGCAGGGTTGTAGACAAGAGGAGATAATCACATAGAGAATTTAAGTATAATGTGCTGGAAAATGTTTAAATCTATAGTTTAAATCTTCACAACCTTTTCTGCTCGTGAATTACCATTTACCAATTACTCAGTTGACTTTAATTATGCTTCAGTTGTAATTTGTGAAATTTCCACGCCTTGGAAACACTTATAAATAGTAGTTTGTTATCCATTTGTGTCATTATCAACAAAACACATTACATATCTAAGTTTACAGTACACAGAGGCATTATTTTTGAATCAAACACTAAATAAAGCCAATCTTCTGAATAAATGTATGAAACAACTTTAAGATGTATTAGGTGTGAGTTGAATCCACCCAACTTGATAATGACAATAATTGTATTACAACAACAATAAATTATACTACAATAACAACAAAATGTGTCCTCGGCACCCTATTCAATGATAATGATGAGCAATGTGAGAACAGTGCAGCATTCTTTTTAGGATTTGCACAAAAGCCCCAGCGAACAGAAAAACTGTGGACAAAAGCCCCATCCGACATTCAGTTACAGGCCAGGGAAATAAAATCACAACTTTACATATATTTTCCAAGAGACTATGCCATGTGATGTCGCCAGTGATGGCATTTCGGCTACTTTCGTAAACAGGTGGTCCCGCCTGCTAGTAAAATTCTATATGCACTTCCGGGCAATAACTTGAGAACCTGTAACCCAGTTATTTTCAAATTTGGTATGTATATACATTATTTTCGTTATTACACTATCTTAGTGTAGCACAAATTCTGGTGCAGAAAATTAGACGAGTCCCGAGCGGGATTCGAACCAGTGACCACCAGAATAAGGCATTTAATCGCCAGCACTACATGTCAGCGATCTAAACCACTCGTCCAACGGGCCTCCCACAAAAATAGGAGGTAGCAGATCGGTAGTCTTGACAGCGACCATACACTACCGCTCTGATGGTCGTAATGACACAGCTCCTATAGCTGAATACATAGGAAGAGTATATCACCCGTGATTTGGGCAGATGGGTGATTTCTATACCCTCGTAGTGGGCAGACGGTGTGAAAGGTGGGCAGATTACTGCCCACTTTTACTGTTTCGTTAATATGATTTCTCGGAGCCTAATTTGTCCATAAATCATGTCACCAACTACAGATGTGTCAGCTGGAGAGATATCCACATCCCAGCAGTTACCTACCAGGAAAACTGTGGATGACAAGTCACCTGAACAGAAAGATGAAGATGGAATTGAAGTGGTGTCTTTGCTCGAATACAATAAGTTGAAGGTACTTCAGCAGTGTTGTTCATAACTCACATTTATACGGTCTCTGTCGGTGTGTAAGATATTGTGATTTCAGATATAGGTTCATCAGGATACAAGTTGTATTGGTATTCTACTTAGACCACATTGCCATAGACATGATTTGTTGGATAATAATTACATGTAACTCAATATACCATTTTAGTTTGGTTGTGAAGTTGTTAGATTTATTGTATAAGAAAATGTGGACCATTTCTGAATTAATTTCTGTACATTCTTCTTTCAGAAAAAGTACCAAGAACTTGAGAGGAAAATTGCCCTGAGAGATTACTTAATATTAGGTGTGTATGCTGTGCTTTATTTTATCTGCCCTTGATATATTGTATATCAGTTCATATGGCCACATCTTCAATTTCATGAAATCTCAAGAAATTACTGCATGGATCATTTAGTGTTCAAGGGGGACAACACAAGTTAGAAACTCATCTATTGCAGTTTTTTAGTAAAAATTTCTCACAGCTACTTTCTCCAGTTATAGCCAGCTGAGCTACAGTGCCGTGGCACTATCTTTTTATGCTTGGGTGCACTTATTCCTTTATGAGAGATTCTAATGGTCTTCCTGCTTGTAGCATGAATATTGATGAGATTTGTAAAAGGAACAGAGACACAGTGAACCTTTTGCACACTGAGGTTTGAAAAGTGGCACAAATGACTTTATTGGGTTATTCACCCACTTCAGATATTTTTCATTTCATTACGTCCCTATTAATTTATCTACTACAGTGAGTCCAGATTCATGCAGTCTGCTAAAAGTTTTGCCCATCCCAGTCATGAGACTCTAATGGTTTTGAATGCATTACTCCCATTCGTTCATTTTCATATATATGCTTGATGGGCATGAAGCTCAGTGAAGGTGTTGTCATGGATTGAATAAGGGAATTAATTGATTCTTCTAGTTGATTATAGTTTTCCCATGCATCTCATTTTCAGATGATGAGTCCAAACTTAGGAAATCGCACAGAAAGGCACCAAGAACATCCTGTCTGACTGGTAAGTATCAAATGAACTATTTAAAACAAAGGGAATCGTATCTTTCACCATTTCTTCAAGTAGTAATGTGTTTTCTGCGAGATATTAGTTCAATGTTATAAGGAAAAAATTGTCGTCTACTTAACAGTTTGCACTTGAATATTTTGCAACTAAGAGACAGTGCTGCTTCACTGGGTCTCGTGATGCTATTTTCACCGAACTCTTCTGTTATAGGACGTACAAACCAATTTTCATTATCTTCATTTTAGAACAAAATAATCAGCTCCGGATGAGCAAGAGGAAAAAGAAAATAGCACAATTACCAACATGTCCGTGTTATGAATCGGTTATGTATATGGCTTATAATGAACTTGATTGCGAATATTTATTTTTCATTTGTGTTAAGGAGGTAGACAATGTTCATTTCCCTGCTCTTATGGGGCTACAACAAGGGACATTTATGCGTTTTACTGGTGGATCGATAATGTGACAGGACGGACCAAAAAATTAGCCTTTCAGATTCAATGTTTGAAGGGTGCAAAGTACTCCTGAGCTGGGTTTAAAATTATGCCTCTGAAATTCCCAAAATTCACTCATCACTTTCAAGGGAAAGGGAACTTGTAAATGGCTAATAAAATGAACCTTCAATAATAGACCTTACCCCACCACGATTCGCTGCCCTCACCTCCTCCTGGAAATAGCACTGGAAACTCTCAGTTTATCTGTAATACTACTAATATTTTCTAAGAAAATCTGGTGTCCTGTTATTTTCATTACTTATTCAACAAGAACTATATATGTGTTTAGTATTAAGCTTATCTAGCAAAATGGGCATAATTTGACTTCGGGAAGTTCGATTTAATTAGCATGAGGAAGAACAATTTTTAATCACCATATGAATTCAGTGATATACATACATGTGGCTGCCATATTGTTTTAACGAGTATGGTGACCCCCTTCCCCCCATTTTTATCTCGCCTTATGAAATAAAGGGGAGATATTGTGAAGGGGGAAAGAGGATGTCGTCGTCGGTATCGGTGTCCCCTGCCTGGAAATGATAAGGTTTTTGGTTTAGCAAATTAAAAAAAAATCTAGAAAAATTAGAAAAAATATTAAAAAAATTAAAAAAATATGGGGGGAGGGTATGCCACCTGGGGTACTACCCCTGGGGTGCTCCAATGTTAAAATCCCTATGACAGAGTTTTGCGTTTAGCTGAAGTGCACATGTACATCTGTACTTAGAAAGTTTGTTGCAGTTGTCAGCTGTCATTGGATGATTATGAAACTTGGTACACATGTTTCTTATGATTAGAGGATGTACCTGTGCTATTTTTGAGAAGAAATATTAATTTTTCTCCAAATTATGGAAAATGAATGAGTTTTCTGTTTAGGTAAATTGTACATGTAGGCCTCTACTTGTATACATGTACATGTACATGGTGAGTTTGCTGCAGTTGTCAGCTGTCATTGGATGATTACGAAACTTGGTACACATGTTTCTTATGATTAGAGGATGTACCTATGCTATTTTTGAGATGAAATATTAATTTTTCTCCAAATTATGGCAAATGAATGAGTTTTCTGTTTAGGTAAATTGTACATGTAGGCCTCTATTTGTATACATGTACATGGTAAGTTTGCTGCAGTTGTCAGCTCTCATTGGATGATTACAAAACTTGGTCCACATGTTTCTTATGATTAGAGAATGTACCTGTGCTATTTTTGAGATGAAATATTAATATTTCTCCAAATTATGGCAAAATGATGGAGTTTTGTGTTTAGCTGAAGTGCACATGTACATCTGTACACCACAGTTTGCTACAGTTGTCAGATGTCATTGAATGATCATGAAACTTAGTACACGTTTCTTATGATTAGAAGATGTACCTGTGCTATTTAGATGAAATATTAATTTTTGTTGATATGTTGAGGGTTTTGTCTAACTAATCTGCCAATAATAATGTACATGTATATAGATGTACACCTGTACATGGAAAGTTTTCTGAACCTGTCAGCTTTCACTGGATGAGTTTGACATTTGTTACCCAAGTTCAATGTGATTCGACGATGTGCATATGCTATTTAAGAAATATGACATTAAATATGAATTTTTTTCCTAATTATTGCAGTTTAGACTTTGTACCTTTCCATTGGGCAAAAATTTACATGTAGATCTGTACATGGAAAGTTTGTTGAACCTTTCGTGGGATGATTATAAAACTTGGTGGAGATGTTTCATGTTTTCCTAGGTCACAGCTCTCCCGAGGTAATCCCACACGGGACTGACCTATCCAGCAGTAATCCCAAATGGCAATGGCCTATTCAGCAGTAATGCCACACGGGACTGACCTATCCAGCAGTAATCTCATGCGGAACTCAACTATCCAGCAGTAATCCCAGACCGAACTGGTCTATCCAGCAGTAATCCCATTTGGGACTGGCCTATCCAGCAGTAATCTCACACAGGACTAACCTATCCAGCAGTTATCCCAATGGCACTGGCCTATCCAGCAGAAATGCCACACAGGACTGACCTATCCAGCAGTAATCCCAGACCGGACTGGCCTATCCTGCAGTAATCCCACATGGGACTGGCCTATCCAGCAGTAATTCCACACGGTACTGGCCTATGCAGCAGTAATCTCACATGGGACTGACCTATCCAGCAGTAATGCCATACGGGACTGACCTATCCAGCAGTAATCTCAGACCGGACTGGCCTATCCAGCAGTAATCCCACATGGGACTGGCCTATCCAGCAGTAATTCCACACGGGACGGGCCTATGCCGCAGTAATCTCACATGGGACTGACCTATCCAGAAGTAATATGACACTGAACTGCAATATGCAGCAGTAATCCCACAGGGCACTGACCTATCCAGCCATAATTCTACGTGGGACTGAACTATCCCGCTGTAATCTCACACAGGTTTAGCCTATCCAGCAGTAACCCCACATGGGACTGGCCTCCCTAGCCGTAATTCCACACAGGATTGCCGTATGCAGCAGTAATCCCACACATAGAGTGCCTATGCAGCAGTAACCCCACACGGGACTGTCCTATCCAGTATTAATCCCATACGAGACTCATCTATCCAGCTGTAATCCAAGACAGGACTGGCTTATCCAGCAGTAATCCCACTTGGGACTGGACTATCCAGCAGTAATCCCACAGGGGACTGGTCTATCCATCAGTAATAACACACGGGACTGGTCCACCCAGCAGTAATCCTACACAGGACTGGCCTATCCAGCAGTAATCAGACGGCACTGACCTATCCATCCTACATGGGATTAACTATTATGCCAGTAATCCCACATGGGACTGATGTTATTGTCTGTACCAGATAATCTATTCCAGACATTATTGTCTGTACCACATCACCTATTCCAGACGTTATTGTTTGCTCTACATGTATGCTTTCAATACTGAAAATTGATCTGCAATTAAATTACGTGGGTGGTGGGAGTTTCTGAAAATTCTATTTTATGGGTCATGTGCCCTGAAGTAAATTCAATTGCGTGAGTGGTGGGTCTGGGAAAGACTTGCCTTCCGCCCCGCCCATCCCTTTTTTATTGGAACAGCCCTGAGGATTACCCTCAGATATTAGCCACAGCTCAAAAACAATATAGAGTCCAAGCTATTTCACTTGACAAATTACACCAGTTGAAGTGGAATCTATTGCAGATCCTATCAACATGCTTTCATCTTTCGAGGCAGTATAATTTCTGGGTACAATGTTGATTACAAACTACATAGATATTGATAGACAAGAGCATTGAGACTGTCCTGTCATAAGTAAGCACTGTCATGATGTAACATTTAGGTCTCTGTGCTGGATGTGTTTTTCTTATTTTCAACCCAGCTGAACATTCAGACAAAATACGGAAGCCAGGTATTACTGCATCAGCAAGAAAACCTCTTCAGACACATGGCCAGTTGAGTGGTGAAGAAGATGACTTCAACGACCCTCAATTCATTCCCGAAAGCTCTTCATCAGGTACGTCTACTACATGTAGTTCAAAAAGTCGAAGTTAGAGTTATTATATCTAATAATTAATGTTATTGTTCTATATCCTGTTGAGCTTCAAGATTATTAACTCTTTCCCCCTTAGACTTGTGGAGAATTTTCTCTTTCTGACCCATAATAGATTTGTAATAGTGTAGGTCTTTAACCCATGGACTCATTTCAGTTTTCATACTTCTCCAGTGATGTAAAATATCCCATTTTATGTCCCATGTCATGTGAAGAAATATTTACCAATGGTCTCCCACAGACCCATTCTGCGTAATTTGTTCACGTTTTATACCAATATCAGCAACATTATTCTAAAAATAAGTAATCTTGTGAGAAAATGTGTTCTGTTTGCTTTCCGTGTGTTGAAAATCACAAAAAGGCCAAGAAATTATCGCTTTTTAGCTACGTTTTGCAGCGCTCACATCTGCTTCTCCAGCTGTTATTCCTAGGTTATTTCATACTGCCGTAAAGCTAATTCTCCCGAGAGTCGGGATTTAACAGTGACATCATGAGATGGCAGGTACAGAACGAGCAATGACTGTTAAAATCCGATATACTTCCGTAAAGGAGAATGACGACGGTAAACTATATATAGAAGGTGAAAATAAAACAGCATCTGAAAATAAACTCAGATGAGCATTCAGGATTTGACGAGTTAGTCATCAAGGTTAGATACTTCGGTAGTTTGTGCCCACGTTACGTAAAATATTCAGGAATTTGGAAGCAGATTTTACTATTTTTCGCACGTTTCTCTTGGAATACACGAAACACATTTGTTGTCAAATCGCCCATTTTCGATCGATTATTTCTGTTCCTCTCCCGATTTCATTTTACCCTTTCCATAATTACAAGCGTCTAGTCCGTCATTCATAATCCAGCCGTCGTCCATTAGAGAATATCCGCGTCCATAATCCAAAGACCTATTTCATATTCCATATAACAGTATTAGCACCAAATTCAAAAAGACAATCATAGTATACATAAACATAGGCTTGTTTCCTGCAAGAGAGAAGCGGTCAACAGTTTTCAATGATGCCGGCAAGACATCATGATGTTCCAAAAATATCAAATCCGTATCGCTGATCAGTATTCTTAATCCATAATATTCGTTGTAAAGTCGTCATCTAAAGAATGATGTATCTCAGTCACGCTTTGATTGTGACTGTTCATATGAGTACCATGAGGATCTTGAAGTACATGGGTTCATACGGCCCCTAGCCCCGGGTTAAGCGGAATTAGACACAAGTTACGAAACGTAGCGCCATAGATCTTGCACGCTACGTTCGTATTTTGCTATCAGCATGCGATATGTATCTCCAAATTTGAGAAACTTTGAGTGGAGGCGCTTGGTGGAATAGCCCTGTTTTATAAGTTTCTGCAACAATGTTTTGTGACATTGGTTAAAATCATCACATTTAACACAGGATCTAGCAAATGCTACTAAGCGAGATATGTATATGCCATATGCAGGTCCCACTGGAATATTACTATCCAAAAAGGGATAGTTTACGATGTCGAAATTGTAATCACCACATGGGAACTCAGTGACTCGTCAAAACCCGTCTTCATGGGTTACGCGAACACTCGTCAAAACACTTTCATTGGGATCTACACAAGTCGTCAAAACCCGCTTATATGGGGGAAAGAGTTCGATATTGAGCTGAAGTTCGATATTTGGAGCCAGTACTTCTTCACTTAGACACATCAAACTTATGGTTCAGGTTTTTTATGAGTATCCAAGTAAAGCTACTGTATTGTGCAATGCTTTATGATGATGATGATGATGTGAACATTTATATTCTCGTTTTCAAGCTGGGTAAATTCGTCTGATGTTGTGCAATGTAAATTTATTGGGGGTAGGCGAACCATTTTCAGGATAGCTTGATAATAAAACGATGGAATGCACATAATTATATATTCTTTAATTTCTCACTCTTCGTTTCTGGTATTTGTAAAATGTATTACTGTTAGATGATGAAAGCAGTGGGTCACTGACTGAAGGTGAAGATGAAGTCGTGCAGAAAGAATGTATTGGTGAAGTCGAAGGCCAAAATCAGGAAAAGAATGACCCTGAAGTTGGTACAACTCAGAATGTGAACAAGGATCATTTCGAAAATAGTAAGTACATATGAAATCTGTGACGTTTGCAGATTTGTGTTTTTGATCATAATTACCTTTTCACCAGTATTTCAACCAGCTAGCACTTATGGAACAGTATAACAGGAGTATGGTCTGATAACAGACATGTAGGTCATCACTTCAGTAGAACTAAACATGAACTCTTGAATGCAAGATTCATGTCCTTGAATTCTACAAACTCCACCCTCCTCTAAACACATTCCATATGCTCTGCACAACAGCCCCAGTTGACATCAAAATTGAGAATAATGCTCGAAGAATCCGAGTACTAGTCCCGTTGGTTAAGAAAGTTTTGTCCGTATTATCATTTCTTTCAATCTCATGGGTTAATATTGTTAACCTGGGCTACATCAAAACAATACAACAGTCCAAGGGCTGTTCCATTAAAAAAGGTCTGGGTGGGGCAGAAGTTATGTAGATTCTCTTGTCTATCAATATCTATGTAGTTTGTAATCAACATTGTATCCAGAAATTATATTGCCTCGAACGATGAAAGCATGTTGATAGTATCTGTAGTAGATTCCACTTCAACTGGTGTATTTTGTCAAGTGAAATAGCTTGGACTCTAGACTGTTTTTGCTCTGCGGCTAATATCTGGGGGTAATCTTAATTAACTTTTCGAAAGGTGTATTGAAAAATATCACTCCAAGATGCCAATTAGCCAAAACTTATACTTTACGTTATGGGCCATTTCAAGGAGTAGCACAGTTCCACATAAAGTCAATCAATCTAGGATAGTCATATATCCGGCTTAATGAAGTGTGCATTTATCATACGGCACAGACATCCATGAAGACTTGATATCTTTCTGCCGGAAATTATCCACTGCCCTCTGAACACACACCCAATAGAAAATAAGTGTCATAAGAAACCATGGACATTGTTGCCCACTTTAGGTCTTAAAAGATTTAACTGTTTATAGAAAACACTTATATGTGATAAAGATTTCATTTAATATATATTTTTTGTTTGTTTCTTTAGTAACAGTTCCAGTATATGCGCCCATGGAGGGAAGACGAAACTACAGCAAAGTTGACCATTGCTTTTTTTGTGACGGCATCTATAAGTCGAAGATATCAGTGCACCTTCGCAATGTGCACTATGAGGAGGAGCGAGTGGCCAATATTCTCACTTTGCCAGTTGGAAGTGACAGCCGAAAACAGGCATGGATTCTACTTCAGAATGAGGGGAATTACAGACACAACATAAAGGTATAGACTTTTTTGTTAGATTATGAGAGTTGTTGTATTGTATGAAATTTAATAAATATGACACATTTATTAGGAGTAGGAGCTCTTCCTTTTTGCTTCTCAGCTTTGTAGTTTTGTGGATACAGGATTTGTAAACCGGGGAAATACTGGGAATTCAGTTTTAAATGAATTCCTAATTTAGCAATCCTAGATTTCCAACCATCTTGAAAAGAAACCCTGGTAGATTTAACCTTCTGTTACTACATCTTGTGTAGACTACATAAAGTGAGTAACTTGGGTCTCAGATTTCACAGTCTCCCAAACCTGCCGCCTTGAAACTCTTTATTATATTTTAAAGTGGAAAAAACTTTGGTTCTATATAGGGAACCATTAACATTCATCAATAAATCAGCTGCTTTAAACTTTTCACTTTGCCTAATGTTAACTTAGATGAATGAGAAAGTAAGTGCTAGTCAAAGAAGTTGTTTGCGACAAGAAAAAGTATGAAAAAAAGAATTCTCATCGGAGAAATGCATCTGACCTGCCCAGCAAAGTAAGGTGACGGGAGGTCATTCCACAAACTTACTGTTTTCTGTACATATGAATGGTGATGTAAACCTGAAGAAAAGACCTCGCTGGACTTAGCTTTGAACATTGTCAAGTCGCTCGTTCATGATCATCAGAAAGGAATGCTGATACTTCCGTGGTCAATATGGCCACAATCGTCGAGCAATATGGTGACTGGCGCTTGCTACATGTCGGCAAATTTGGCTGATTATTTTCGTCAGCTGAGTTGATATCAAATGAATAGTTTGAATGATCGTTTCATGAGTTATATACAGGTATTTTTTGTAAACTCAAAAGTTCAGCTGGAAAAGCATGGAAAGAAGGCCCAACGTTTGCTTCAAGGAATTGACTAGAAAAGACGTTTTCTCTGACATATGCCTTTGGAGTGAGGTTAAATAAAAAGCTTTGCCTTCTGCACCATTTTGCCCAAGAACCAATTCATCATTTTTGGTAGCCTTACCATCGGTCCATATTATAAAGTTGTATTTACTGGTAACCGCAACAAACAAATCTTAATTTAGGCCTCATGGTAATGCTTCTGTTACTGCTGTGTAATGAAAATTATAATGCACGACATTATCGCATGTTTGTTATAGGTGATCCAACAGGGAAGAGGGGAACTTGTAATTCATAGACGACTACAAAACGGGTCGCGTTACAAAGCATCAGACTTCCTTCCATGCGAATACTGCTACAGCTTTATCGTCAAAGATTCCCTTTGGAAACATGCCAAATCCTGCCTATTAAAGCCCACTTCTGATGCAGGAAGTTCAAATTATGTGAGAAATAGTGCTATGATGATAGCGCCATTTGTGCCGTCAGAATCTTCTGAAGACGCCATACTTGACAACATCATTGATGAGATGAAGGAAACCAGGAAAAACCCGCGGCTTAAACAGATATGTAAAGAGGACAAGCTGATTAGAGAATTTGGGCTCGGTCTACTGGATAAACTCGGCATTGAAGATGAACAGCGGAGATGGGACAAAACTAACATCAGGACAAAGTTAAGATCTGTAGCACGGCTGGTTATGAAGTTCAATGACGGAAACTCAGACATTTCTTCAATCAAGGAACTAAGTTTTTTTGTGACAGGGAGCAATTTCATGAAAGTGGTTAAAGCCGTAAAAGATATTGCTGTAGAATGCGATTCCCCAAACCTGGCTCTGACGTCGGGGCACTATTTGAAACAAATTTGCCTTCTAAAACGCAGTTTGGCCATAAGAAGTACAGATCCGACGATGAAGCAAGAAGCAAACGATTTCCTGGAGCTGTATGCAGCTCATTGGAACTCAAAGGTATCCTGTGTACCACTTCGACGAAAAATTCTCAGGCAAATTAACAAAGAAAAATGTGTGCCCGCAACAGCAGGTCTGTTATGTCTGAAAGAATACCTCGAGAAAACGGTTACTCGAGCCTTGAAGAAAGATGAAATCACAATGCAAGACTGGACATGTTTGGCTCAACATGTACATGGTAAGTTTGCTGCAGTTTTTAGCTGTCATTGGATGATTATGAAACTTGGTACACATGTTTCTTACGATTGGAGGATGTACTTGTGCTATTTTTCAGATGAAATATTAATTTTTCTCCAAATTATGGTAAATGAATGAGTTTTATGTTTAGGTAAATTGTACATGTAGGCCCCAACATGTATACATGTACATGTAGATGTTAAGTTTGCTGCAGTTGTCAGCTCTCATTGGATGATTACGAAACTTGGCACACATGTTCCTTATGATTGGAGAATGTACTTGTGCTATTTTTGAGATGAAATATTATTTTTTCTTCAAATTATGGCAAATGATAGACTTTTGCGTTTAGCTAAGTGCACATGTACATCTGTACATCACAGTTTGCTGCAGTTGAATGATTACGAAGCTTGGTACACATGTTTCTTATGATTAGAAGATGTACCTGTGGTATTTAGGAGATGAAATATTAATTTTTATTCAAATTTTGAGGGTTTTGTCTAAGTTATCTGCCAGTAATAATGTACATACATATACATGTACACCTGTACATGGAAAGTTTTCTGAAGCTGTCAGCTTTCATTGGACGAGTTTGACACTTGCTACCGAAGTTCAATGTGATTCGACGATGTGCATGTGCTATTTAAGAAATATGACATTAAATATGAAGTTTTGTCCTTTAGAATTATTGCAGTTTAGACTCCAATGATACTGGTGTAAACGAGCATCTGCATACATCTAGATATTAGAGAATGCATTGCACTCTATACCTCTTGATCTACTCTAGACCTGCCAGCAGCAGCATCTCGGTAAGCCCTCAATGTCATTCTAGAATCCGCTGTCTAAATTCACTCACTGTAGCACATGGCACGAAGAGGTTATGCGGCGTTAAACCCCACTCTGACTAGTTCACATGTAAATAATACAGCACTGCAATAGTGTGTCGGCCTGGGACTCGTAAGACCTGCATACAGGTTGAATCCAAATGTGGGTAATACCAAATATTTCTGAAGATGGTATGTGCTGCTTCCTGTGAGGGTTCAGAGCAAGAACTGGTTGGCCATTGTGGAGATAAGGAGTGATGGTATCAGAAGACATACCATGTGTCTGCTGCATGATACTTCAGTGATGCAGCACTGTAAATTCGAAGCATTGGGAGTCTGGGACTGCCCTGTGACAAGCAGATCTGATATGATTGAAATGCTGTTGAAAACAACGTTATACCCTCACTTTCTCACCTTCAAGATTCAACACATACTGGATGATCAGATTTTTATGGTGATCAGCTTTTTCTGTGCTTTATTTTGCTTTCAGAAGAGGATTCAGTTGCAGGACCATCTCGTGAAGAAAACCGTAAGAGACGAGGTATGTGAGTGACTTATTCACAAGAGGTCTTGAGGATATAAGGATTATTCAGGAAAATACATGCACTTAGCCTAATTCGTAGGAATAAGGCTGGTAGCTATCATTTGCAACTTGTCTGGTAATGAGTGAGTCAGTCAGTCAATCCGAACCCTTTCGTCAGCGAAATAAGGAGAACCATTAACTTTAGAACCTTGATTTTTGGTACGAACGTGCATTAGGGCATTGTTACGAGCAAATTCTGAGCTGAGCGAAATCTGATGACAATTTCTGGTGATTTTTTATGAAAAGAGGGAGGCATATAGCGATCGCTTTGTCCGTCTGTCCGTCCGAATTTCTTTTCCGCGAGGTATCTCGGTTAATATTTGATAGACAGGATAGAAACTTGCATGGAATGTGGCCAGTGCCTCGTACTTGTGCAGCGTAGAGTTGCGGTATAATTTTCAAGAGTCATGGCCCTTTTTCTGAAATCTCTGTGAATGGGATTTGTCCGGGCTGGATCTTGGTTAATATTGTATGGACAAGTATGGAATTTGCAGGATATGTGGTTAGTGCCCTTTAGCTGTGCAGCGTAAAGTTTCTCCCAGTTTCGCTTATATTTTCGAGAGTTATGGCCCTTTGTTCCTGAAATCTCCGTGAATTAGGACTTGTCCGGGCTGGATCTTGGTTAACTCTTTTGTACTTATACCGGCCAAAACCAGCCGGCATCGTATATACCCATAACGGCCGAAACCGGCTGCAATTGACCACCATGTAAAAAAATCGCCGCACAGTAAAATGTTCGTCAAGTGAGAGGTCGTCGTTAGTACACATCGTTGGACAAGGAAATAGTCGACAATTTACGTTCAAATTTTATTGTAAATCATGCAATAAACGTATAACAAGCTTAACAAGATTCAACACATACGGGATGGTCAGATTTTTATGGTGATCAGCTTTTTCTGTGCTTTATTTTGCTTTCAGAAGAGGATTCAGTTGCAGGACCATCTCGTGAAGAAAACCGTAAGAGACGAGGTATGTGAGTGACTTATTCACAAGAGGTCTTGAGGGTACAAGGATTATTCAGGAAAATACATGCACTTAGCCTACTTCGTAGGAATAAGGCTGGTAGCTATCATTTGCAAACTGTCTGGTAATGAGTGACTGAGTCAGTCAGTCAATCCGAACCCTTTCGTCAGCAACCATTGACATTAGAACCTGGATTTTTGGCACGAACGTGCATTAGGGCATTGTTACGAACAAGTTCTGAGCTGAGCGAAATCTGATGACAATTTCTGGTGATTTTTGATGAAAAGAGGGGGGCATATAGCGATCGTTTTGTCCGTCTGTCCGTCCGTCTGTCCGTCCGAATTTCTTGTCCGCGCGATATCTCGGTTAATATTTGATAGACAGGATAGAAACTTGCATGGAATGTGGCCAGTGCCTCGTAGTTGTGCAGCGTAGAGTTTTTCCGAGTTTCGGTATAATTTTCAAGAGTTATGGCCCTTTTTCTGAAATCTCTGTCAATGGGACTTGTCCGGGCTGGATCTTGGTTAACATTGTATGGACAAGTATGGAATTAGCAGGATATGTGGTTAGTGCCTTTTAGTGGTGCAGCGTAAAGTTACTCCCCGTTTCGCTTATATTTTCGAGAGTTATGGCCCTTTGTTCCTGAAATCCGGCCTGGATATTGGTTAATATTGTATGGACAATTATGAAATTTGCAGGGTATGTGGTCAGTGCCCTGTAGTTGTGCACCGTGAAGTTTCGCTTATATTTTCAAGAGTTATGGCCCTTTGTTCTTCAACATTTTGTGAATTGGGACTTGTCCGGGCTGGATTTCGGTTAATATTGTATGGACAAGTATGGAATTTGCAGGATATGTGGTCAGTGCCTTGTAGTTGTGCAGCGTGAAGCTTCTCCGCATTTTGCGTATATTTTCAAGAGTTATAACCCTTTTGTTTTTGAAATCTTTGTTAATTGGGACTTGTCCGTGCTGGATCTCGGCTAATATTGTATGGACAAGTATGGAATTTGCATGATATGTGGTCAATGCCCTATAGTTGTGCAGCGTGAAGTTTCTCTGCATTCGGTTATATTTTCAAGAGTTATGGCCCTTTGTTCATCAAACCTAAGTGAATGGGTTATATTTTTTTGTCCAGGCTGGATCCCAGTCCATAACCAATTTGGGCCGGGAAAATGGCTATCAAATTGTTATTCTACATTCCAAAGCAGATCACATAGGTACTGAAGTATATGAAATTGCACCAAAAAGAGTGAATTGGGTGCAAAATTCAAAGTTCACGATCGCTTCATAATTTAACCACAATATATTCCCATGGAATGTAGGTCTCATGACCAGGTCACATTTTTGGATTTGGCGAAAGCCCTGTCAACCATCTTGCATCAAAGCATTGTATTATTACTTGTTGGTCGATACTTGGAATGTGTACTATGCGAGGCATGCCGAAAAAAGTGACCGAGACAGAATTTTTATAATTATCCAAATTAGGCCTCCACAGACCAATACAGAACAGAACAATGGCAGGGCAGTATCAGATCAAAGTGGAAGCGGGGGCATACAATTGAGCAATCTCTGATTGCTTCCTTGCTGTGTTGGAAATGAAAATTCTTAACATTACTAAGAATTCACTTGTGTTTAAATATGTATATTATATCATACATACATATGTTTATTGTAGCTGCTAGGCCACGTGTACCTTGGAGACAGAAGGAAGTAGAAATTCTGGGGAAAGAGTTTCCCAATTTCCGGGAGGAATATCCATCAAACTTGCAACTGGAAGATCTGAAAGTGAAATATGCAGCGTTTTCGGGGAGGTCAACTGCACAATTAAAAAGCAAACTACAGCATCTTAGTAAGTAAAACCATCACCATTTACACCACTCCAGTGTCGCACTGAGAGGCAGTATTTATATATGTTGTATTTATCTGTCCATTACCTGCATAACCACATTGTATATTTATATCCCTTTGTCTGAACCTGCTTTGAGTTATGTGTCTTCCCAGTGCTCGGGAGACATTTAATGTTCTCCGTCCCAAATCTTAGTGGGCAAGATATCTGAAGAACTATTGAACGACATCTTTCCAAACTTGGGCTGAAACTTCCACAGGGGGATCCAACCAGATAACCGGAATTGTGGACGCATCTGTTACTGATAGACTGATATACGACTCTCCAATATATCCCAGACAAATATTGCAGTGAATTTGTATTCCATTGGTTGGTATATATCAGCCTTGCCATTGGTTTATGCTGGCATGGGCTGTAACCATGGCTTCCACTTTCCAGACTCCAAGTGTCTGTGATTGTCATTGATTAAAATGTCGAATGCTGGACAAGTTTTTTAATACAAGTTAAAACCTATGGGCTTCACAAGCCCCATGAAGCGGTTATTGCCTATTTCACCACAGTCAGTGAAATTCAGTATTCATGCAGCCCACGAAAGTACAGAGGGAAGTAACATCAAGAACGGGTTTGCTTTTCCAAGACTAATCTCGGTTACTGGGGAAAATCCAGGTATTTCCGGTCATATTCGGCATTTGGTCAAACGTTCAGCTGACCACATCACTGACCCTTATCTGTCTGGGATATGTTGAAGCGTTGTTTATCAGTCTGTCAGTAACAGATGCGTCCACAATTCCAGTTATCTGGTTGCAGGAGGGGCCTGTGAAGAGATTGAGTTTTAGTCCTTCCGTTTCTTTCTATGCAAGATATCCCAAGAACTGGAAAAAGATAAACAAGATGTCACCTAGTCCTTTTTGTGCCGATGGGCATTTTTGTGACAACTGGCCGACGTGAACAGCTACCGACAGATAACCGGCTGATGTGAACAGCTACCAACAGATAACCGCCCAGCGCTAGCCCACTCCTGGTCGAAGTTAGACACCAGGTGCAGCTACCATCCGGCCACCAGTCGATTGACTAATACACTACCCACCAGCCAACAATCAGCTGATGTGCGTCATGCACCAACCGCTGGTTGCCTCTAGTCTAAATAAAGCAGCTGAAGCCTTTTTCCTTATCATCTGAAGAGATTCAGTCGATTGAAAGTTGATCAGGCTTTCAGACTTTGCTATCCAGTCCACCCCATACTCCACCTGAGCACTGGTTTTCTCAGCTTTATTACCAAGACCTCTCAAGAACTACTGAAGTACATGGGAATATCACCAAACTCCAATGGAGACTTCCACTGCAGAAGCTTTTGAACCAATCAGTATTGGAGGCATGTCCCTTGATTCTGCTGTATTGTATTTAACACATGTAATTGCAGGTTATTGTACCAAAAGTCTCAATTTTTTTGTCCTCCACCACGGAGAAATGCTAGCCATCCGTCCTTCCGACATCTTGTGAACGCGATATCTCGATAACAATTTGACCGATCAACTTCAAACTTGGGAAGGTGCTTCACATCAGGTAGACGGCCATTGGTATTGATTTTCACCGAGGTACATAATCCAAGATGGCTGCCATTGACCATATTGGATTCCATCCGTCCCGCATCTTGTGAACGCCGTTTCTTGAGAACAATTCGACCAATCAACTTCAAACTTGAGACGGTGCTTCACATCAGGTAGACGGCCATTAGTATTGATTTTCACTGAGGTACGTAATCCAAGATGGCTGCCATTGACCATATTGGAATCCGTCCTGCATCTTGTGGATGCTGTATCTTGAGAACAATTCGTCTGATTGACTTTAATCTTGAGAAGGTGCTTCTCATCAGTTAGACGGCCATTGATATTGATTTTCATTGAGGTAGTATCTAATACAATATGGCTGTCGTCATCGTCCGTCCCAAATCTTAGTGGGCAAGATATCTGAAGAACTATTGATCGACATCTTACCAAACTTGGGCTGAAACTTCCACAGGGGGATCCAACCAGATAACCGCAATTGTGGACGCGTCTGTTACTGATAGACTGATATACGACTCTCCAATATATCCCAGACAAATATTGCAGTGAACTTGTATTCCATTGGTTGGTATATATCAGCCTTGCCATTGGTTTATGCTGGCATGGGCTGTAACCATGGCTTCCACTTTCCAGACTCCAAGTGTCTGTGATTGTCATTGATTAAAATGTCGAATGCTGGACAAGTTTTTTAATACAAGTTAAAACCTATGGGCTTCACAAGCCCCATGAAGCGGTTATTGCCTATTTCACCACAGTCAGTGAAATTCAGTATTCATGCAGCCCACGAAAGTACAGAGGGAATTAACATCAAGAACGGGTTTGCTTTTCCAAGACTAATCTCGGTTACTGGGGAAAATCCAGGTATTTCCGGTCATATTCGGCATTTGGTCAAACGTTCAGCTGACCACATCACTGACCCTTATCTGTCTGGGATATGTTGAAGCGTTGTTTATCAGTCTGTCAGTAACAGATGCGTCCACAATTCCAGTTATCTGGTTGCAGGAGGGGCCTGTGAAGAGATTGAGTTTTAGTCCTTCCGTTTGTCTGTTTGTTGGTTGTGTCTTGTCCATCACAACTCTTTCTATGCAAGATATCCCAAGAACTGGAAAAAGATAAACAAGATGTCACCTAGTCCTTTTTGTGCCGATGGGCATTTTTGTGACAACTGGCCGACGTGAACAGCTACCGACAGATAACCGGCCGATGTGAACAGCTACCGACAGATAACCGCCCAGCGCTAGCCCACTCCTGGTCGAAGTTAGACACTAGGTACAGCTACCGTCCAGCCACCAGCTGATTGACTAATACACTACCCACCAGCCAACAATCAGCTGATGTGCGTCATGCACCAACCGCTGGTTGCCTCTAGTCTAAATAAAGCAGCTGAAGCCTTTTTCCTGATCATCTGAAGAGATTCAGTCGATTGAAAGTTGATCAGGCTTTCAGACTTTGCTATCCAGTCCACCCCATACTCCACCCGAGCACTGGTTTTCTCAGCTTTATTACCAACACCTCTCAAGAACTACTGAAGTACATGGGAATATCACCAAACTCCAATGGAGACTTCCACTGCAGAAGCTTTTGAACCAATTAGTATTGGAGGCATGTCCCTTGATTCTGCTGTATTGAATTTAACACATGTAATAGCAGGTTATTGTACCAAAAGTCTCAATTTTTTTGTCCTCCACCACGGAGAAATGCTAGCCATCCGTCCTTCCGATATCTCGTGAACGCGATATCTCGATAACAATTTGACCGATCAACTTCAAACTTGGGAAGGTGCTTCACATCAGGTAGACGGCCATTGGCATTGATTTTCGCCGAGGTACGTAATCCAAGATGGCTGCCATTGACCATATTGGATTCCATCCGTCCCGCATCTTGTGAACGCCATTTCTTGAGAACAATTCGATCAATCAACTTCAAACTTGAGACGGTGCTTCACATCAGGTAGACGGCCATTAGTACTGATTTTCACTGAGGTACGTAATCCAAGATGGCTGCCATTGACCATATTGGAATCCGTCCTGCATCTTCTTGTGGATGCTGTATCTTGAGAACAATTCGTCTGATTGACTTTAATCTTGAGAAGGTGCTTCTCATCAGTTAGACGGCCATTGGTATTGATTTTCATTGAGGTAGTATCTAATACAATATGGCTGACATTGGACATCCTGCATTTCACTCATCCATATTGTACCCATCTGTGTTGTGAACCCATCGATGTACAAACCTCATCATCCACAAATTCATATACAGCTACAAACTTGCATTCCAGTGTTACACTACTCATTACTGCTTCCCAAACCTCATCTTGCCTCAACAATTCCAGATAAACGTCTCCTTCCACATACACATATTCACTTCCCAAGTTATATTTAAGGAGATATTGGAAGGCTATATGTTGTATGCTCTCAAACAGGCTACTTGGCTGCTAGCTACTCAGCTTGTTTTAATTTCATTTGGGCGCAAACTCAGGAAGTCCAAACCACATGTATGAGGTTGGAAAAGTACCTGGATCAGCCTCTGGTTTACAGAGGGGAGAATATGTTTTTCCTGGAAAAACTGCCATTCTACTTATTTCTCAAATCATCTGTAATACGTTGTATTTACGTAATCTTAGTACGATTGCACATACTGTGCACATACTCTGATACTGCTGGGACAAAATTCTGTTAATGGAATAACTGTCATATTTTGTATGCCCCCCTTTTAAATGCAGCTGCGGTACATATGTTTTTATTTGCGCCTGACTGTGTGTGTGTCTCACCAGAGTGTAAGCATTATGAAAAAAAAACATTTCTACACCACTTCCTACTACCCTGCCCATGACCTCATTGAATTTAGATTCTTGGTTGAAATAAATTTCGACCTAGACAGATACAGTAAATTTCCTAATAATTAGTGATCCGGAAGTGAAACTTACCATTCCAAAATATGTGCCACTTTCCTATTATTTGTCATGACCATTCCTCAGAATTCCAATTACGATTTATATGGCGATTTTGATGAGATAACACGGGCACAGAATATCGCAGCAAAGCAGAAAGCTCTTCATCGATTTTCCAATTATTGATCAACGTCTCTTGAAAAGACCGCTGTCCCGTTTCATTGGCGGCATGATGGGGAAAATGACGTCAGATAAAATCTGTCGTTTTCCAATTAAGTTGGGCTGCTTATTATTATGGAAATTACTGTAACACAAAAAATAATGGATTTTGTGTTCACCATTTCCACAGAAAGTTCCACAGGATGGCACAACTTAGAAATGTGCAGGGAAGGGGGTTTACAAGCACTTTTGCAGACTTTATTTTCTAATTACATGTATTTCACATTTTGTCATTTGCAGGAAGAAGCTAGAAGAAAGTGACAGGGCAGAGTGCCAGAGTACGTGACCAGGCAAAGTACCAGATTTCGCGATCCAATTATTTGTTGGAAATGAATGTTTATCTGTTGGACTCAAATGTTTCTCAGTAAATTGATTCACTGTTTAAACTGATCCGTTGTGTTATTTCTAGAACATCATACCTACTCAGTGAAGTTTTACATGGCAGTCTTTATTAATGTGTCTGTCAAAAATGTCAAGTATTCCCTGTATGCCCTGGAAACGTCTCTTTAAAGTGATCGTAACTCCTCAAGTAAAGTTTCCATCAAATGAAAGACCATTGCAAACTGTATGGGAAAATACATATATTTCAAACTTTGCACTTTCCAATGTTTGATTTTAGCTTAAGGTGTGTATACTTTGAGATCCAACACACTCATTGTTCCAATGTGCATGTTTCACCAAAATCTGGGAAATTAAATGCAAGATTCAAATTGACTGGACACCATCTCCCAGATTTGGATGAAACATGCACATTGGAACAGTGAGTCTGTGTTGAAACTCAAAGTATACACACCTTAGGCTTGAATCAAGCATTGGAAAGTGCATTCACAGTATGGAGTATATGCAGTAAGGCAGTGTGACGTCACTGGACCTAGATATGATTGCAACAGATCACCATAGAATACCATGCTTTATTTGCAGTTTACTGTGTAATAAAATCATAAAAAATTACAATAAATATTTTCCCATACTGTTTGCAATGGTCTTTCATTTGATGGAAACTTTACTTGAGGGTTTACGATCACTTTAATGACAATGGAAACAGACAAATTCCTACTAGTAGCTTGTCAAGAGTCATTGCTCCATGTAAAACTTCACTTTGTAGAGCCATCTTGCGGTATATAGTTCATGCAAGAGGAGATACCGCTTTTCAATGTGACTTCACATGTTAGCATATGAAACAATGGCCGACTACTTCCCCATTTGCTGCTATTGGAAATCCCGTAAATTCACGTCACTTCGTCTTACATGAACTATATAATAAAAATAGAATGAGCAGCAGTACTCCTCAGCCCAATGTGATGTAGACATTTCAGTAGTGTTACACACTGGCTCTATTGTGCAACACGAGGGATTCTTTTTCTGGAATCAGCCGGTTGACGATCCTTTACAACAGCACCCCACCTCGCACTCGTCCTACATAATTGTAATCAATACATCCCTTTAAAGCACACTTTAAAGCCTGTACCAGCTTCAAGAGAAATACACTATCCAGTATACATTAACTAATGTTGTGATAACGTGTATATACCACATAAGATTACTAAGCTATGAGGGACTCGTGTTCCTCTACGATAGTATGCTTGTGAAACGTTTATATACATGGCAGATAAACAGATCACTTTAGTGATGGGATGAGTGATTTGCATATTACGAGTTGAGAGTTTGAACGGGGTTGTCTCCCATCCCATAGGCATGACTGATCGAGGTGGAATCACACCAGGTCGGAAACGACTAATCTGTCGATCTTCAACCATAAACAGTTCGAGTTACTGTCATATGCACAATGTCCTGCATGTAAGACCAAGCGCATCAGACAGAATCAGCGAGCATGATTCAGAGTTCATCATTTAGAATGTTAACTTCATGTCTTCTTAAATGACACATTATCGTGACATCATCGTCACGACAACATGTACTGCTTTGACAGTTAAACTAGTATCACACTTGCGGCAGTGCATTCTACACAGAGGTCGCGAAGCCCACGATACAGCCCAACAACACTAAGATTAAAACCGCCTCAATTTATCGTACCCTTCTGGCTACGAAATTTAACAGGAAATACCATTTACTGCAAACATTTAATGATAAATGCAAAAAGAGCTATTTATACATCTATGTCAACAGTATTGATTTATCGTAAACTTATGATAATAGTATAATCATAACAAAACTGTCTCTTCTTTCCGATATTTTGTTCAAAATGATATCGTCAACATTTATTCTGGTTATCTTCACAGCCGCGCTCTTCAATTTGGAACACCTTCACACATGCAAAGTCCATTGTCAATCGGGTGATTGTAGAAAAATGAATCTCTCTTGTTGAACAATACAGTCATTGTGTAAGTCACTTACCACCCTCGACCTCGGGATTCAAGCTGTATAAACACTCGCGCCCTTGCAATTGCGCACCTCGGTCGCTTCGCGACCTCGGTGTGCAATTGCACGGACGCGAGTGTTCAAACAGCTTGAATCCCTCAGTCTCAGGTGGTAACTGTTACAGAACAAGACCACCAGGGTGTCCTAAAAAGATTCGTTTGGAACTCAAAGGAGTTATTCTGTGGCTAAATTACATGAAGGGTTAAAAGAGAGTAGGTGGTCATTCAGATATCTTTTTCTTAATCTCATTTGACTGCTGGGCCAATCTGAAAGATGGGAAAGTACAACTACATGCACATTATAGAACCATTATAAAGTAGGATTAGCATATTTTCCTTTTATAGATCCCTAACGGTCCACCTACTCTCTTGGTATGTGCTTTAGAATAGGTTAACCAGAAGACTATTCTGTGAAGTCATGTGACGCAGTCAGTATGTCGGCACCTCTTCCCACTTCCCTTATATGTGTTGTAATTGTAATATCGTCACATTTTACAGCCGTTAGTGTGGACATCCTCGTTGCGATGTTAACACTTCAACCAAGTCTATGAGGCTAGTTTTGCTAGTCAAGGTCAGACAAATATGTTGGGGACTTCGCATACAACAATAAAAACAAAAAAAGACCGGTCAAAGGAAAGAAAAAACACCTACCAAGAGATCTTGGAATATACCTCAGTGGCTTAATTACCCCTCAGCCAATTTTGGCCATGGGGTATTGTCGTCTTGTACATCCGTACGTCCGTACGTGAGCGAGATAGCCGGAAAACGGTTACACTGAAGAATTCCAAATTTGGTATGCTTATTTACCTAGTCAAGGACCAGAAGCCTATGGAATTGGGACCTGATTGGGTGAAAACCTCGGCGGCCATCTTTAATTTTATGCAAAATGGATAATGATCCATATCTCGGAAACCATTGAACTGTTCAATACGAAAGTTGGTATACATCATCAATACATCAAGCAACTTTCACTGAATTACCAAACCGGCTTTTCTGATTAGCTGGAAATCCTGGAGGCCATCTTTAATTTATGCGAAATCGATAATGATACATATCTCTGTTACCATTCAATTGTTTCATATGAAAGTTGGTATATATCATCGATACATCCAGATACTGTGAATCGGGACCTGATTGACGGAAAACCTTGGCGGCCATCGTTAATTTATGCAAAAACTTTAATGATATATATCTCTGATACCATTTAAGTGTTCTATACCAAACTTGGTATACAGCATCGACGTATCAAGAGACTTACGACAAATGACAGTTCTGGTTTCTCTGATTGGGCGGAAACCTTGGTGGCCATCTTTAATTTATGCAAAATCTTTAATGATGTATATCTCTGATACCATTTCAGTGTTCTATACGAAACTTGGTATACAGCATCAATGTATCAAGAGACTTCCAATGAATAACCACATCAGTTCCTCTGAATGGCGGGAAGGATGGGCGGCCGTCTTTAATTTATGCGAAATCATTAATGATCTCTATCTCTGATACCATTCAAATGCTCGATGTAAAATTGTGTATACATCATTGATGCATCAAGAAACTTATGTAATGAATACCGGTTTCTCTGATTGGACGGAAAACTTAGGGGTCATTTCTAATTGCAAAATTTTTGATAATCTGTATATTTGTGACTTGACTGCTTGGTGTTCCTGACATCTTGGTTCAAATTGAATACATTATGAATGTACCCAGAGCGGAGGGGTTTTTTGATGCGCAACTTCGTATTCATCATTGGGTTGACACTTCCAATTTACTGATTTCTACCTCACCCATAAGTCTGGGGAGTCTCATTAGTTGAACAATTGAAGTGAAACATATGGTAGTAAATAACAGTAATGGCTCCAGACAATGACAACAGACAACCAAGTCTGCCTTTGTCCCTTGCTAAACAGCACGTAATAACACTGAATTTTTTATAATTTTCTTAGGGGATGTTACACCATGGGGTCTCTGGCTATCAAAATAATAGAACTTCAGCTTGCTAGTGTCCCATATCGGAGAAGGCAACAGATCCCTGAGTACTATTGCACTGCTGCTGAAAATTGCTGACAGCAACTAATTTACTTCTCACCTTATGCTTTTTGTATGTAAAGCTAATCGATGGGAATCATATAAAGATTTGTTCAGTGGCCTCATAAAAGTGGCCAATAAAAGTTTGACTAAGGACCGACAGTATAATGAAAATACTTAAATTAACTTTACCTGGCATATATAAATTTATCGCTTTCTAGTGGCCTAGTGGTTAAAGCGTCTGCTTCGCAAGCAGCAAGTCGTGGGTTGAATTCCTGGGTCGCTTCCTTGCTAGGCAGCCAGCATTAAGCGGATATAAGATATACACGACTGTGTGGCCAGGTGATTTACCTTTTCACTGGATTTGAAGGAGACCAGAGATTCGCCTAATGGAACAGCTGATTATACGACAAGAGAGACGATTCCAATTTTGTCATTTGTAAATTGCCCTTTCATGGATAGTAATATTTGTGAAGGACATGGATATGGAGTATACATATCTCGCCTTGTAGCATATGTTAGAGCTTGTCAAAACGTTGATGATTTCAATGAATGTCATATACATGTAAAATTCCAACATGAACTTAAATAGCAAGGTTATACAATCGAACGCTAGCATCCGAAGTTCCTTAAATTCGGTAATATAAACCACCCATTCATTGCAAACTATAATCATAGTTTAGAAGATTGTTGGTGGTATATGTATTGTATTTTAAACCTAGGGCTAGGGACAGTATAAACACGTAATAACATCCTCCTGGATATTG